>CABHPP010134717.1:0-82980 GCA_902168425.1 Peromyscus attwateri
AAAAAAATTCAAGAAACTAGGCATCATAAAACCAAATAATCTAATTAAAAAATGGGGTATAGATCTAAACAGAGAATTCTGAACAGAAGAATCTCAAATAGTGGAGAAACACTTAAAGAAATGTTCAATAACCTCAGCCATCAGGGAAATGCAAATCAAAAAGACTCTGAGATTTGATTCCATCTTATACCAGTCTATGATTATACCAGAATGTCTATGATTAAAAACACTAATGACAGCTTATACTGGAGAGGTGTGGAGCAAGGGGAACACTCCACCACTGCTGGTGGGAGTGCAAACTTGTACAACCACTTTGAAAATCAATACAGAAGTTTCTCAGAAAATTGGGAATCAATTTACCTCAAGACCCAGCCAAAGGATGCTCAATCATACCACAAAGATACATGTTCAACTATGTTCATAGCAGCACTATTTGTAATCGCCAGAACCTGGAAACAACCTAGATGCCCCTCAACTGAAGAACAGATAAAGAAAATGTGGTACGTTTATACAATGGAGTACTACTCAGTTGTTAAAAACAATGACTTCAGGAAATTTGAAGGCAAATGGATGGAACTAGAAAAATATCATCCTGAGTGAGGTAACCCAGACCCAGAAAGACAAACATGGTATGTACTCACTCATAAGTGGGTATTAGTTGTAAAGGATAATCATGTTACAATTTACAGTCTCAGAGAGGCTAGGTAACAAGGAGGGCCCAAAAAGGGATAATGAAGACTATTGGGGTCCAGCCCCTCAATAGTCCCCTCCCAACGTCCAGGAAGAATCTACAACCAGCTGATAATTTAATCTTTGAAGATAGAAAATGAATCCATGTACACAAAACTCCTTAGCCCATACACTTTATTATTCTGAGTCAGTTCTCTTTCTACAAGCTTCTATTCTGCTCTTATGCCTAGCTCCTTTCTTGTCTGACTTCTCTCTACATTTATCTGCTGTTCCCGCTAAGTTCTATCTTAATTCTCTCATCTTAATTCTGCCTCATCTAGGTACTTCTCATCTTGTTCTTAGCCATCTCATTCTTCCCCATCTGGCTTTTCCTCATCTTCCATCTCGTCCCCTAGTACTCTCTTCTAGCTCTTCAATCTAATTCTTCCTCATCTAATTCATTCCTCTCCAGTTCTTACTCATCTAGTTCTTCCATTCTTTTTTCTCTCTCCTCCTCTTAGTTTCCTTATTCTCTCAGTTCTCCATCCTTTCTTCCTCTTTGTCTCCTTATACCTCTAAATCCTCTCAAGTCTCTGAGGTGTGCAGTTATAAAGCCAAGCTATAGCAATCCTCTGGCAGAGTAAGGTCACCAGGCTTGAATTCTTACAGGTCATAAAGACTTTTCCTTAGGCAGTGACCTTTCTTTTACAACCCAAATGAGTGCTAATGATCAGTTAGTCAAGAAGAGAATTTATGTGCTCAATCTACGTTCCTAGAAGTGGTTAGGTAAGAAGTTAGGGGTCTATTAGTAAGGTTGAATAAGAAAGGAGGGTCTCACCCTAAACTACACAAGAAATAAAGCTATTCACCTGACCTAGGAGACAGGTATTTTGTTTGGCCTTGGATGCTTGATAGGTATTTTAGATAAATACACTGTTAAGAGTTCTAGGAAGCACACATAGCATTACAAGAAAATCACTGTAGGAACCAGCTAATATACATACAAAAGCTAAAATATCACCAAGATTTCTTAAGCCATGACTTGACCTTTGGAGAAAGTCCTTGACTTTTTCAAGTAGTAGCTTTTGTGACAGTAGCTGAATTCCATTACATTTTCCTATAGCTTACAGCAAAGGGATGCATGGATTTCCTTGGGAAGGGAAAATAGAAGAGATCTGGGTAGACTAGGGGCTGGCGGGGATGGGAACATAAGGAATTGGCTTGGAAGGGGGTGGGTATAGGAGAAGAGCAATGAAAGAGATGTCTTGATGGGGGGAGTGCATTTTGGGTTCAGGTAGAAATCTGGTGCAAGGGAAACTCTCATGAATCTACAAAGATGATCCCAGCTAAGATTCCTAGCAATAGTGGATATATAGCCTGAACTGTGGCCATCTTCTGTAATCAGATTGGTAACTACCCCAGTTGTCATTAGAAAGCCTTCATCCAGTAACTGATGGAAACAAATACAGAGATCTATAGCCAAGATCCTGTAGAAGAAAGGGAGGAAGGATTGTACGAGCAGGGGTGTGGGGTGGTCAAGATCATCACAAGGGAACCCACATAAACAACTAACTTGGGCTCATAGGAGCTCACAGGCACTGGACCAACAGCTAGGGAGCCTTCATGGGACCTACCTAGGCCCTGTACACATGTGTGACAATTGTGTAGCTTGATCTATTTGTGGGAATCCAGTGGTGGGAGCAGGGCCTGTCCCTAACAATTTGGCTGGCTTCCAGGAACCTATTCCTCATACTGGGTTGTATTGCCCAGCCTTAATACAAGGGGAGGAGCTTAGCCCTACCTCAACTTGATATGCCATGCTTTGTTGACGCCCATGGGAAGCCTGCCCCTTCCTGAACAGAAACAGAGGAGGAGTAGATGGGGGGGGGGGGGGGGAGTAGGGAGAGGATGAGAGGAGAGGAGGGAAGGGAAACTTCAGCCAGGATGTAGAAAAAAAAATGAAAAAACTTAATAATAATAAATAATGTTCTTTAAAAAAAAATCAAAAGATAATTACAGTTGCTGTCATCAAAGAACTGCTGCCGGGCGTTGGTGGCGCATGCCTTTAATCCCAGCACTCCGGAGGCAGAGGCAGGCGGATCTTTGTGAGTTCGAGGCCAGCCTGGGCTACCAAGTGAGCTCCAGGAAAGGCGCAAAGCTACACAGAGAAACTCTGTCTCAAAAAAAAGAACTGCTAAGATTGGTGACCACCCTAATGTCAGAGAACCGTTATCCAGCAACTGGTGGAAGCAGATGCAGATCCACAGCCAAGCAGTGGACTAAACTCTGGGAGTCCAGTTGAAAAGGAGGAGGAGGGATTATATAAGCAAGGGGAATCAAGATCATGAAGGAGAAACCAATAGAAACAGATAACCTGAGCTCACGAGGGAGCTCACAGACTCTAGACTGACAGTTGGGGAACCTGCATGGGACTGAAGTAGGCCCCCTGCATGTGGGTGACAGTTGTGTAGCTTGGTTTGTTTGTTGGGCCCCTAGCAGTGCGCCCAGGATCTGTCCCTGGTGCGTGAGCTCTTTGGAACCTATTCCCTAGGGTGGGATGCCTCGCTCATCCTTGATGCAGAGGGTAGAAGCTTCATCCTGCCTCAACTTGATATGGCTTTGTTGATTCCCACGGGAGGCCTTACCCTTTCTGAGGAGCGCATGGGAGGGGGGTGTAGAAAGGAGGTGGGAGGGGAGGGAGGGGAAGGAGGGGAACTTTGGTTGGTATGTAAAATAAATTTTTAAAAAATTTAAAAAAACTAAGGTAGGCTCTGCTGGGTCTTCGTGACTAAAGAAATGATGCCCCAAACAGGCCATCCAGCCAAATTTTTATTTCAGTAGAAAAATGGGAGAAATGGATCGATATGATTATATTATCTTATGGTATTAAATAATAAAAATGCTATAAAATATAAAATATTTTTTAAATAACTTATTTATTTTGTGTACATTGGTGTTTTAGTACCCTAGGTCTGGAGTTACAGACAGTTGTGAGCTGCCATGTGGTTTCTGGGAATTGAACCCGGGTCCTCTGGAAGAACAGTCAGTGCTCTTCACTGCTGAGCCATCTCCCCAGCCCAACTATAAAATATTTTAATAAATAAAGGTTTAAATATAAAATTGAGATGGTTATATGTTTACAGAATGAAAACTCAAAGCCTCCTGTAAGTTATAAAGGTCTGGACAACTTATTTGAGGTACATAGACGATCAAAGATAATATACATGATATAAAGTTTGTAGAGTCTAAGTTAAGCAATTACAAAAACCTGGTTAAAATGTATGTCAAACCAATGTTTATTTTAAGATATTTAGCTATTAAAATATTATATCAGAGTTGTAAATATCAGATTGGTGTAACTGATCTTCTGTTATTTCTTATGTGTTACCTATACTACTTTCTTTAACTACACTGAGATATCATCCACTATTCCTATTTGTCTTTTATGGGTCTACATAAATGTGTCCCTCTCATCTGAATGACCCATAAGGCTTATGGCTCAGGAGTCTGGGAGGGGTGGGATTACAGTTTTTTAAACATTATCAATTCATTCACTTGAGTTTTTCCCGTTTCTAATCACCACAGGTTACGCCACTGGAGAGACATTTTTCAATAGGTAATGACAAGCCAGCATGCCGATTTCAAAATGGAATTCCTTTTGGGTGGCATGCTCCATGGTTCTAAAAAACTCTGTGCCTCTGAATGATGTGCTGTTTGACTTGTCCTGTGGTAGTTTGAATGAAAATGGGCCCCACAGATCCATAAAGAGTAGCATTATTTGAAAGGATTAGGATATGGCCCCGTTGGAACAGCTGTGGTCTTACTGGAGGAAGTGTGTCACACTGGGAGTGGGATTTGAGGTCTTAGATGCTCAAACCAGGCCTAGTGGCATTCTCTCTTCTTGCTGCCTTTGGATTTGGATGTAGAACTCTCAACTACCTCTCTAGCACCATGTCTGCTTGCACACTGTCATGCTTCCCACCATAACAACAGATGGACTAATAAACCTCTGAACTGTAAGCCAGCCCCAATTAAATGTTTTCCTTTATAAGAATCGCAGTGATCACAGTGTCTATTCACAGCAATAAAACCCTAACTAAGACACGCCCACTTGCTCTGGATGAAGACAGCGTCCTAAAATCCCCGCATTGGCCACATCCTATTACAATGTCTCCGGAGAAAAGGCTCAATCAAACTTCTGACTGTCAGCCACAGCCATGGACAATGTGGTTGTCTAAGGGACAGTTGGAAAAGATAAACAACTGTCACACAGACATTCTTTTGTTTGGACTCACTGTTAGTGTTAACCCTCCATATATATTGGGAGTCCCTCTATACCAAAAAGTGGTAGGCATTTCAAAATTACCTGTATCAATTGTTCTATAATTGCGTAGAGTCCCCCTCTAAACTGACCAAAGATTATTACAGTTATGGGGATTTAACCCTTTATATCATTCAACCTTCATTCAGTATTATGATTGGAATACTTATGTTGATGATCCTTTTGATGATACTAGAAGGCATTTATTGGTTTAGGGGACATAGGAGTCTCTTGGACATTCAGACATGAGTAAACGCATCTGCCTTTAAAAAAAAAAAAAAGAGGGGAATTGTTGAGGGCTGGACTGATCCAAGGCTTTTCCTGAAGCCTGATGTATATAGAGAGGGAACACAGTTCCTTGTTTAAAACCAGAAACATGCTGGACATAAGTCAGTGCTCCTGACCCCAGCTTTTGTCTTCTCCATTGTCTATCTTCTATCCTTCTCATCCTCTGGCACTTCCCCCTCATGACGCTCTCAATGAAGAAGGACCTGCTGGTCCAGGTCAGTGGGGTGAGCTGAGGGAAGACAATAGAGCAAAGAAGTGGAGAATGCTGGACAGAAGAGCACAACAACTATGGAGAGGCAAGGAGATAAAGAGGGAGTGGGAATCAACCAAAATGAAATATATTTATGAAGACTCCATATGGAAACCTACTTTAGAAGCTAATTAAAATATAAAAATAAAAGAGTAGTTTGCATTAAACTGATAGGAACAGCTATAATTTAATGTGCATGCTAAACATGATGGTAGACAATTCATCTGTAAGTTTCATAAATTTTCTGAAGTGATGGTACCCTAGAATTTCACTTAGAATGATGATAATAGCATTTAAAATCAGAATTAACTGCTTCCAATGATATTTCCTCTGGTCCTTCCATGTATGGATGTCTCTAGTAATGCTCTGGTAAGCTCTCACAGGTGTCTTGTATGCAGTATGAGGGAGGAGAAGGACCGAGGGAGGTACAGGGAGATCCTTTAGCTCAGCTTTTCCTGTATTTTTTGAGTTTTTCAAAAATCATCTGAATATTCAATTCAATCTGCAAGCATGGAATACATTGTTTGGGGTAGAACACCAAGTTCCATTTAAAATTGATTATAAATAGTAAACTGTAACTTAAACAATATATACTTGTATAAACACTTTTAACACCTAAAAGAGATGTTTGGATTGCCAGTGGATGGTCAAAGGATTTATCTAAGAGTTAGAGAATCATAATATGCAGGTATTTTCTACCTCTACACCCACTGAAAAAGTTTCCAGTTGTTTTATATAAATCTACTCAATTTGTTGCTTTCAAAGAGAAAGGCTTCATGTATTTTTGGAGGTTCTTTGTCTCATGACACTGAGTCAGGGAATCCTACAGGTCCTTTGTGTATACATCATGGCTTCCAGTTTTGTGTTTTTATGGGATTTCTGTGTGTGAGAGCATGTATGTCTCTGTGTCTGTGTTTCTTGTGCTTTTTCTTTGGCTGTTTGTTTTGTCTTATTTTATTATTGATCCTTAAATGCCTAAGACAGAAAGGGTGTAGCTCCACATGGAGGGAGTGGGAAAGAAGTGGCCCGAGTAGAGGAAGGAGTACACTGTAATAAAAATATACTGCATAAAAATCTATTCTCAACAAAAGAAAAGAGAGTCTTGAGGATTGGGGGAGGGTGTTTCCAGGCAACCTCCTGTTTTAAATCTATTTATTTTTCGTATGTGTGTGGGTGCCCTTGTGCCATGGAGTGCATATGGGGCCAGAGGACGACTTGCGGGAGTCTGCATTCTGGAAATATAACTCAGGTTGTCAGCCTTGGCAGCTCTTTTACCCATTGAGTGATGTTATCAGCCAAACCTACTAATTCAAAAATAATAATGAAATTGAAAATGTTCTGATTATGATCAGCCTCACATTTTTTATAAAAACATATTTGCTGTTATAAAACACAGTTCACAGGATACTACCTATAATTTAAGTTATATATACACAGCCATCTTCCTTAACTCTTAGGATGCTTTTAAAAATATTTGACAATGACATTCTTGGGAATTACTTTTCTTTCCAAGATTCAACTTGTAAACTAATCAGCAAAGAAAGACCAGTGAAACAAGTTCTCATTATATAAGTAAAAATTCTTTTCCTGTGGCTGGTGAGATGGCTCAGCAGTTTGTCCTTGCAGAAGACTAGAGTGCAGTTCTTTAAGCACAACTCCAAGAGACACAATGTCCACTTCTGGACTCTCTGGGCACCTGCTTCCATGAGAACATACCCACACACAGACATAATAATTAAAAAAATTAAATGGAGACATTCTTTTTCACAGAGTTTCTAGCATCAATATTCTAAATGAAACTGTTTCTAGAGTTGGGGATGTAGCTCAGGATGGAAGCCCTGATATGTACATGTGTATTTCTGTTAAGGGTAATGTACACATTGATTTAATCCTCAGCACTGCACAAATCCAGGCAGGGGAGTGCACATCTGTATGTAGGAGGAAGCTCAACTTCAACTACAGAAAGAATTCAAGGCCAGCTTGGTAGTACAGTGAGATCTCGTCTAAAAAAAATACTCATACCTGATTGAGAATAAGACTGATATAGCTTTGTTTCAAAAAGTAGTTGCTTCCTTTGACACAACTAGATTTATAGTGAAAAATGGAAGTGGGTGTTTCTTTTAAGTTACAAATTTTGCTATAAAATTTATAAAAGAATGTTATACTAATAAAGCTTATTATACATTTATTGAGACAAATTTACTACAATATGACAAATGAGAAAAAGTGAAGTTTAAGTCATTGTAGGAGCAACTGTTTTTCCTTATTTATTTATTATGTATACAGTGTTCTGCCTGCATGAATGCCTGCAGGTTAGAAGAGGGCACCAGATCACATTATAGATGGTTGTGAGCCACCATGTGGTTGCTGGGAATTGAACTCATGACCTCTGGAAGAGCAGCCAGTGCTCTTAACCTCTGAGCCATCTTTCGAGCCCTGCTTTTCCTCTTTCAAAATAAAATAAAAAATTGTTTTATTTTATTTTTTGTAAGTTCTGAGAACTGAACTCATGAAGGGTAAACATTCTACCATAAAACTGTATCTCCCACACTGTGTTTTGAGACAAAGTCTAACCACTACCTGCTCCAGACTAATCTTGAACTTAAAATCTTCCTACCTCAGTCTCCTGAATGCTGACACCAGAGGTCCATCACCAGCCTGGACTGCATTTGCTCTATAACTGGTACATAAACAAATGACAGATGATGGAGTGGCTTTGGCTAATGCAGAACCAGATTGTTTTGATAAGTTTAGGGCAGCAATTTTATACAACCTTCCCTTAAGCCTAATATTAACAATAGTTGTAATTCAGGAAAATAATTTTCTGAGCTTTATCAATAATAATGTTAATAATAGTAATTATTATTTGTTTTTTGAGATGAAAACCAATTGTGGCTTAGGCTATTCTGGAACTCAAGATTCTCCTGTCTTAATCTCAGTTCTTGGGACTAATTAATATTTTTATTTTTTTTATTTTTTGGTTTTTCGAGACAGGGTTTCTCTGTGTAGCTTTGCGCCTTTCCTGGAACTCGCTTGGGAGACCAGGCTGGCCTCGAACTCACAGAGATCCACCTGCCTCTGCCTCCCGAGTGCTGGGATTAAAGGTGTGCGCCACCACCGCCCGGCTTTAATTAATATTTTTAATATTACTGTACTTAAATGTGATAGAAAAATGAAGAATTGGCTCTTTCAAAAGGTAACAAGGGGCTGAAGAAATAGCTCAGTGGTTAAGTGAATGTATGGCTCTTGCAGAGGACCTGTATTCAGTTTCCAGTCACCATGTTGGGTCCTCACAAATGCCTGTAATCCCAGCTCCAGAGGATCTGAATGGGGTAAGGAAAGACTGTAAGAGCCAGAGGATCAGGAAGTGTGCTGTGAGATTGTGTCTCTAGTCGTAACAGAAGCTACACCCATAAATTCTCACCTTATGACTGCCCAAACAAGAGATGAACAAGGACACAATAATAGACATGCCAACAAGGAGGGGAAGCCCACAAGGCTTTAACCCTACAGAAAGAACTACAAGCAACTAAGAAATGTTGGGAGCAGGAAAAATGGTCTTCCAGGGAAGAGCACACCCAACTGATAACCCAATACCAAACAGTCAGTCCTGAAAACATACTTACAAGTAACATACAGACAGAGCAGGTTGTTAGAAACATGCATATACATATACAATAACAAGTAATAAAAATGAGGTCATTAATTTGAAAGAGGACAAGAAGGAGGAGTATATGGGAAGGTCTGGAGGAAAGGGAAGGGAGAAATGCAATTAAAATCTCAAAAAATTTAAAAAAGGTTTAAAAGGGGGACATGGCTTTAAAAGGGTTTATCCTTTCAATAGGTGGGGATAGGATCACTGAGTTTTCATAATATCTTTATCAGTTTCTTCTTTGAAAAAGGATGCTTATGAAGAAATATGGCTATACTACCTACTTATTTTTTGATGTTAAAATAATCAGCTTCTGCAAACCAAGTATGGTAGTAATCATCTGTGGCAGCTTTCATTTCTTCATGGAAACTCTCATTATGGCTGGTTTGTAGCTACAACATAACGTCCCTCAGTTGCAATGAAATGTCAACAATTACTTGCTAGCTCAGTACTCACACTTGTCACCCTTTACTGACTTGGATTTTACCACCCACTGCTAGTCTAGTATCATAGTAACTTTCCTGTCACTACTATATTTTTCTTCTCTAATCCATTCTGACTCAGTGGGTTTAACATGGGACACCAGCTAATTTTGCTGACAGAAAAAAAAAAAACTAACTCCTTCCTATCACTCCCAGTGACTCTGCAACCTGTCCTTAGATGATGTTTCCAGCTTCTGTTTGATGACTTTCTACTACTCCAAGCTTCATAGGCTGAGGGTTCCTTCAACCTAAGGGACTGTGCATGCTAAGCAAGACTCCATCCTGAGCCTCAGCCCTTTGTTCTCGTCAGAACTGATGGTTTCCCAGTTTTCCATGTACTTCATTAGTGCATTCAGTCCATCCAAATACTTTATGACTACTCGTATTTTGTCACTGTGGTTTATTTTACTATTTTATTTAAACCAAGATTAAGTAAATTTATTATTTACTTATGTATTCTTTGTATAATCCCCAATAGCGAACACAATGCTTTAAATAAAAGTGATATTTGATATCATATTGGCTGGTTTTATGTCAACTTAACTAACAAGCTAGAGTCACTGGAAAGGAGGGAGCCTCAACTGAGAAAAATGCCTCCATAAGATCAGGCTGTAGGCAAGCCTGTAGGGCATTTTCCTAATTAGTGATTTATGCGGGGAGGCCCCAGTGCATTGTGGGTGGTGCCATCCCTGGGCTGGTCGTCCTGGGTTCTATAAAGAAAGCAGGTTGAGCGAGCCAGTAAGCAGCACCCTCCATGGCCTCTGCATCAGCTCCTGCCTCCAGGATCCTGACACACTTGAGTCCTGTCTTGACTTCCTTCAATGATGAACAGTGATGTGAAAGTGTAAGCCAAATAAACCCTTTCCTCCCAACTTGCTTTTGGTCATAATGTTTCATCACAGCAGTGGTAACCCTTACTAAGACAGGTATATATCAGTGCAATTAACTAGACAGAAACATCTTTCTATAATAAATTTCCTCAGTTACCACCCAAGCAGAGTCTGTCAAAACTAAACTGCATAATTAGAAAAAGGATCCAAAATAGAATACATTTTGACTTCTCTTTGGGTGCCTAATTGATTACAAAAAGGGGTGGGTGGGGGCACAAGGTGGCATTACCTTAGGCATCCAGTGGCATTGTAGAATATATCAAAATCCAGCAAGCCATTTGCTTTGGGGTAGTCTCCTTCAGGCCACCCTGAGAAGGGGATGATGACACTCTCTGTCAGGGTGAGCAAGGCTTCTGTTATCATGAGATGCTTGAGTTTGTCACTAGAGGACAAGTTCCAGAGCAAACCTAGAAAAATAGCTACAATGAGAACAGTGCTCAACACTCTAGGCCAGGCCACCAGCTTCAGAACTATGAATGGGTACTTAAAAAAGGATGCAGGGTGCGAACCTGTTTGGAGCTCAGTTGATGCTAATAGAAACTGATTCCTAAGAACAATTATCTGTTGCTTAATATGCAAAATCATGCAGGTTTAAATTAACCAGGAGTGTGAATAAAATAGCATGAATTTGAAATATTCCCCATAGGATCATGTTTTGAAGCTCACCTCCCATTTTGGGAGGCTGGCTGGAGGAAGTAGGTCACTGGGGCAGGTCATTAGTGGATTCTTATCTCTTGCTCCTTCCTTTCTCTGTGTTTTCCACCATTGTGTAGAAGCAGCTCCATGACTCCACTCCCATCACGATGAACTATATCTTGATGCTCTGAGCCCAAATAAACTCCCTTAAGTTACTTTTGTTTGGTATTTTATCTCAGCAATAAGAAAACTAACCAATGTATACATAAGCTTTTATTGCTATTTACTTTACAGACCCTACCACAGAGCTGACCTCATACTCCCATACCACCACAAAGCTGATAACATGGAGGTGAGAAACAGCTGTTCTGTAACTACTATTTCAATAGTTTAAAGGATTTTTTTTTCTTTCCAAGAAACAAAGGAAGGCAAGCAATGTTTCTAACCACTGCTCCTCACTACCTGTAAAATTGACCTGCTATTTTCTGTTCCATTCATGGAAGGAGTTCCTGCAGAACGCTTTTCTCTATCCCATTGCAGTAGGCTGATCAACACTCCCAGTTAGTGTTTACTAACTGCCGCCCAATGATGGGATTTGTGCCTTCTATGCTAAGCATCATTTAACTTCTTTTAGAGTTTGGCAGTAAAAGACAATGTTATGGTCAAATACAACTTTCACTTTCCCCTTGAAGCCATTATTAAAGGGAAAGGTTTTATATCCAACCAGGAAAAAAATTAAAATAATAAAATACCAGGGTTTTCAGGGCATTTACACATAGAAATTGGAGCTTGGTGCTGAAAGATAAGAGAAAATCACATATACGCGTAGGGTTTTTTAAAATGTAGCTCTGGTACCCAAATACTTCTCAGTGGAGGAACTATGGCCAACTCTTTGCTGTGACAATGGTCCTGCCCATGTGTGACATTGCCTTGCTCTTTTGTTCCCCAGTAGGTTGCTCCAACTCACTGCCATCCAGGAAAGGGCAAAGGGAGGCTGGAGAAGGGAAGGACGATCCTTCCTTTCCACCCTCCTGTCAGTGATTCCTGCTCTAAAATGCACTGCAGTGAGAGCATAGACATCTGGGCTGTCTACTTTATGACAGGTGGTACCGTCTTCCCGGTACCACGAGGGATTTTAATGACTGAATTAATGGTCTACGTAGATAAAGCTTTGTAATTATTCATCACTATGTGTATTTGGTCCAATCAATTAAAACACACCAAGCCTAATGTCTCAGGCTTAAACAGTTTGCTTTGGTTGTGTATCATAGTTAAGTTTTGAAACAGCAACCAGATTTTCATGCAGCCTATACACAGCTTCCGTTAGATATGGTCACGGTAGGACTGATGTCTGCTGAGAACAGGATTTCTGGACTTCAGGAAGTCTTTTCCTGATCAAACTAGTGTTTGGGGTTAGTCGGGAGCAGTGTCTCAGCCGTGGGTTCTGCAATACAATGGCTTCATCCCTCTCACTTCATCTTAAGAGGCCCTGGAAGGGGGACAGAGAGAATAACACTCAGAAGGTAGTTGGAGACAATGCAAAGGCAGGCCTGAGGTTGAGCTTTGGTTACTAAGCTACAAAAGAAAAGAGGAGAGAAACAGGAGAGAAAGCAAGAGAGGAGGAGGGGGAGGGGCAGACGGACAGGACTTCCTTGAGTTCAAAATAAGCAAACAAACCAACAAGCTTGTCTGCCTGCCAGTGGCTTAAAAATCTGACACACAATGAAGTTTCCTCTTTCTACAAAGAACCACACAAAGCACTCATAGTGCACTTACATAAAAACCAAACAGGATTACTTTAAACAAAGGGAATGGAATTTTCCTTTAACAGTCAATATATATTCTTTTTAGCTTAGCATGCTACATTATTTCTACAGAAGTATATAAATTTAGGAAGTTTTGGTGTAATTTAAAAAAAAAATTAATGTAAGATAATGTATAACTAGGCCATGGCCACCAAATTTCTGGATGGCATGACACCAGAAGAAGCGTATTCTTTGGAGATAGAGCTATGCATGTGCCCTTCTGCACATACTCACACAAACCCGGTAAATAAGCAAGTAGAAATAGGGTTATTGTTCAGCACAAAACTTAAAGACGTTAGGGCTACTGTACATGGGGGTGCTTGTTACAGACCCTAAGAAAGGCTGAATTAAAGGGATGAAGAACACCCTCTGTGATTATAGGAGGCAAAGCTAGAATTACCAACTGAAATTTTAAGGAGGGAAACTTTGGGGGACCACTCTGTAGAAACCAGAAAGATCTACTTAAAAGATCCAGCTTTATAACTGGGGTCAGTAGAAAATTAGCCCACTTCTTACTGAAATGTTGAGAAGGATTTTAATTCTTACATTAGTGTTAATTGCACTAGAATCTCAAAATGGATTAAAAAATTCATATTTCTGAATGTAAATTCTGGGGAGGGGGAGGGTGGAACCCACATCTATATTAAACAGTCTATGAGACTGATTAAGATTTCAATGATGGCGGTGAGTTGGGAGCCAAGTTGAGTGACCTTTAGTACCTTTAATAGCCTGTTATTAACTACTATGTATGGCCTAAAATCCCTGAGGCTTAGTTAAAATCCTTCTGGAATACACAGACTCCAGTTTCTACCAATTCAAAGACTAAAAATGTTATCAGGTAGTATCTAAGATTTCCAGAGACTTCTTCAGTTAGCTTTAACCCACCTACCTAATGTTTGCACCAATGCATTTAACAAGTACCTTGATTTATGGTTTGTTTGTTTTGTTACTGTCAAAGTTTCATGAAATCATTATCACATTTGGAGTAATATATATCTGGGTTCAGGTCATGTCAGTCATATCTGGCTCAGAGAAAACTACACCTGCTTTGGGATGAGAGCCTTGCTTTTGTGTGGACAATTAAGAAAATTTTTTTAGCCCAGCAGTGGTGGCACACGCTTTTAATTCCAGCACTTGGGAGGCAGAGGCAGGGAGATCTCTGAGTTTGAGGCCAGCCTGGGCTACAGAGTGAGTTCCAGGACTACACAGAGAAACCCTGTCTTGAAAAACAAAAACAAAAAAGAAAAAAGAAAAAAATTCTTTCTGGATATGGTACATTTGCTTATAATCCTGACACTTGAGAGAACGAGGCAAGTTTAAGGCCAGTCAGGGCTACTTGGCACACCTAGGGAAACAACATGCATCCTTAAAACCCCCAAAATTTTGGCACCAGGAAACCAATGATCTAATGAGTGTTACTGTATAGCCTCGTGACTCAGAATAGATGTCACTAACTGGTTAGACTACAGAATCAGCAACGAAGTATTTAGGGTTTAAGTTTTTATTTGCCTCTATTTTAACTTCTCATTAGTTTACTCACAGAACCTAAGTTTTCTCAAATTTTTTTCCTTTTCCTTTCTTTCCTTTTTTTTTTTTGCTCAGGTAAGTCTACCTGATTTCTACCAATAGGTTCTCATTTTAGCTCAAAAGAAAAGGAACCAGATTCTGGTCAGTGATAATCTGATACATAACAATTATAAGGGCTATAAGAATTCCACTATCCATAAATTTATGACCAACTGTGATGATATAAATAACTGACAAACTAGTAACGGCAGTGAAGGGGTCTTACAGCTACTAAAGCGCATGCTTTACTAATATTACCCACTACCAGAGGAAATATAGCTATTTAAATAAATCTCTTTTAACTTTTATATAGCAAAATACAGATTTTTACATCGAAGGAACCTTGCCATCTTCACTGAAGAGTAATGATCAGAAGTGCCAATGGCACAGACAAATGAGCAGGGCCAAGAGAGGGAAGACTCACTACAGGTGTTTTCCTAAGTAGACGAGTCTACGTTAGAGCAACGATTCCTTTCTGAGGCCTAGAAACCACTTATTTAGTTGTTCTAGAGCTAAAGGGGATAATTTAGAACAATTAGTAGCAAATGCCAAAGTATCAGTTTAGTTCAATTAATACAATTAAACGCCCTCCTGTAGAGGTCTGGCTTGCACTCCATTCATCAGCTGTACATATATCCCATAATGCCTGGATGGTTTCTGTGGCAACAGCATCACAGAATGCTCTGACTTTATCCTTCTGTCATCTGTACAGGAGGAGTATGGCTTGATGGATTATTTTCTCAAAATAACTTCCCTTTCCCAATTTTCCCTGCTACTACGTATCCTAACCCAATCACTAATTTCCAGGTTTCCTTTACATGACCAGAAGCTTGCTCCCACCTCCCCTCTAGTCATGTTCACTTTGCCAAGAATAACTGTCATTCTCCTTCAAAACACCACAAAGGCCCTTACATCCCTTTAAAGACCCACAGTGAGACAACCTCCTCCCAAGGGTCTTTTCTGACTATGAAGAGGAGAATATTCTTGATTTTCTTATGGTTCATTGCTACATGAAGAAAATGCTGGCTCTGAATGGAAAGTGTGGTCTTTTATCACAGTCTTTATGTTCTAGTTGAACAGACGGAAAAACAAAACAATTCCCCCAACCCCAGGCTCAGTGCCTAACACCAAAGGTATGCTTTGAATGTTGGCTGAATGAAGGCATCACTGTTAATTTCTGCAGATATTCCCATGTAAGTGACAGACGTGAGAGGAATCATATGGGACACAGCATGTTGACAGCAGGGCAGCTTGGTGCTACCCTTCATATAGTTTATACTGTTAATATATCAAAGTAAGGGCTAGGTATCCCCAGCTCAGCATGTGCAAGGGCCTAGCAGAGTTATATATATATATATATTAAGTAGGATATATTGGTAAATTTTATAGAAAAAAATAGATTTGTCTAGCAGCAAGCTTGTCAAGCATGAACAAGGGCCTGGGTTCAAGCCCTGATAGTAAGAAAAAAAGTATTTGCCAAAATACTGGTAACTACTATTATTAATTCTTAAAACCATTTGAAAACTTCATTCTTTGAGCCGCAGTTTCTTTGACAGTAAAACTGAGGTTTAATACCTCATACTATCTCAAAATCTAAAGTGATTTTGGTGATAACTTCATTTCAAAATAACTGGAGCTATGGAGGCCGCAGTAAGCTGAGTCCAGGTAACAGAAAGACATGAAAAATGGCTCTTTGCACTTTGAACAATTTGAACAATGAACATTTATGAACCTATCCATTTCACTCCTCTCACAGATTCAGAATGCTGATTGTTGAATAAACACTTGGACGGACATGCTTCTTCCCATTTTCCTTTAGAATGTTTTGAGATACCTGGGGTAACATCACATCCACATACATTCTCAAACCACAGAGCTGGCTATGAGTGAAGCTAAGTAGAATTTTCACATAGTCAACCTTGTCAAAAAGTCGTTTTGAAAACATTTAGTCATAGGTGTACAGAGTTTCCAATTTAAAATATTAAGAAAAATCTTCAGAATATTTTCTCCTTCAGAAGAAAAGAGTTCAGATTCTGGATATAAGCCAAGTGGCGTAGATCAATGATCCTATTCATCACCTGTTCCAGGAAATTTAAAAAAAACATGTGACATAAAGCCCTTGGCTGGTCGCCGCATTGCTGGGCTCTTACTGGTTAGTGGGAATACCTGTTATTTGCTTTTTTGTCTCCAAGTCTCTGGTCTGCCTCAGCACCTGGAGCAGGCGAGGGACTCCACTCAGCTCAGCCACCTCCAGCTTGTTGTCATCGTCTTCAAACACCAAGTTCCTCAAGGCTCCACACACAGCCCGCTGAACATCTTCGTTCTGAACTCTGAGCAGCTGTAGGAGCTTAGGGATGCCTCGAAGCTGATTAACCTAGGGAAGAAATCAATGTATATACCCTCTACTTATTAATTTTGATGTGGCATTAAGGCATTCAATATCTTAGGAATAGCTGTTCACTGATTATACTACTTGTTGGTCAACAACTATATGAGGCACAATCTGAGACTCATACTGTACAGATTACCTGTTTCGATAGTAAAAATCTGTCAATGAGCTTGAAGAAGAAAGGTTAAGTAACAAAGGATGGGTAAAGGAAGTTTAAACAGAGGAAAAAGAATTTGTTAATAAAGCCTGGAAAACAATAAAAATAGGATAACCTCAAATCTGGAGACTAGGAAAGTTTGATGAAAGATTACAAAATTACACAAATTACATGAGTGCTTTTTCCAGAATAAAGTTTTGTAGTTAGTTAAAATGAATAAAAATTACCATCAATAGTAGGAAAAATGCTTTTATTGTGGCAACAATAAGAGCCTTGAAACATACTTCCAAATCTAAGTTACTGTCATCTGCTTAGAGTATTTAAAAGGATACCATAAGCTATGTGAGAATTTTAAGTAAAAACAATTATACCTTTTAATGTGCTATTTAAAAACATTTCTTCTACTCATACATGCAAGGAAGAACATGCATGCTGTCTACTAAGAGAAAGAGCCACAACTAGGAAGGAAAGAGAAGAACAGACCACATAGCTGAGTATGAACTTAGTGAACTACAGCATGTAACCCTAGCATTTGTTCTTCACAACTGGAAGCAGAAGACTAGCAAGCTACAAAATGAGACCCAATCTCAAAAAACAAACAAACAAAACAAAACAAAAAAACAAACAATAAAAATAAAGCAACCAAGAACAACAAAGATAAATGAAAATAAATGAATTAGATTCATACATTGTGGAAGATGAAAAGAGGCTGAACAGTGAACAACGGCAATTTGAGCAGTGATTTAGTATTTTAGGCTGCAAATACCATAAAAGAAACCAAAAGGTGGACTCGTCATCTGGAATGTTGGCTTACAGTCCAATAGTTGTCCTCATCATTGCCTCCATCTACACCTGACTTTTAAATGTTCAAGTTGGCAAGGGCTTTTGTGCAGACCTCACTCATTTGCATCATCATAATGTAGCTGTTCTTAGATGTTTTTATGACTGACCCTGGGTTTTGCTATCAAGTGAGGCACACAGGTACCTGAACAGCCAGCTCTCTGCGCAGCTGGCGCCAATGGCACATTTGCATATTATCAAACTCTAGCTACCCTCCTTCATACAGAAAGCATAAGCAAGGACTGGCAAGATGGCTCAGTGGGTAAGGTTACTCGCTGCCAAGCCTGATGACCTAAGATTGACCCCCTGGAACTCACATAGTAGAGGAAGAGAACTGACTTTTACAAGTTGTCCTCTGATTGCTACTTGTGTGCCATGATACATGTGTGCAGGTATACATGTACAGTAAATAAATACAAAAAAATAGTAAAAGCAGAATTTATGGGAAGAATCTTCCAATCTTACAATTTCTTTTGTTAGGATTGGGGAAAAGACCAGCAAGACAGGAATAAAAACTAGCATTATACAATAATCTAAATAGTAAATAATAATAATAATAACAACTATTATAATAACAGTAACAACTCTCCCTCCCATTCTACCTGCTAGAGTTATCAGCATAGTTTTGAGTTTCATATGCACTATCTACTTCACAGCTTGTGATAACATTAAGGAAAGTACTTTTTATAAAAAACAGTTACATAAAATCCAAAAATGGGGCAGACATTGTCTGAGTGCTTGGTTGGAGGTTAGGCCAAATTTGGGCATCTCAGACAGGACTTCTGTGGGGGGTATTGTCTAATACACCCCAGCCTGAAGCACAAAATGGACTAAGAGATCAAGGTATAAATAGATGTTAGGCTAGTGCTCACGTACTGGAAGGTACGCTATATGTTACCACAGGAAAAAGGTAAAGTACAACCCTTGCTCAGCCATTATTAGAGAAGTTTCTTCTTGTAGTAGACGGTAATTAACAAAGAGATCCACAACCGGACAATGTGCAAAAGAGCAAGAGATTTTAGAGCGCTCGGTCCTAAATGGGATGTCTCATCTAACCCTCCCCTCAGGGCTCAGGGAGCTATGTGGAAGAGGAGGCAGGAAGACTGTCAGAGTCAGAGGTGATGGAGACTCCAAGGAAAGTGTCTTCCAAACACAACAGGAGTGATGCACATGTGAACTTACAGAGACTATGGGCAGCATTCATAAGGCCTGAACATGTTCAAGTCAAATAAGGTCCCAGCATTGAGAAGGCGAAGTGGACACAGGATCCTGACCTAATGAAGAAGCTATCTACAGCTGATACCCACTGACAAATGGCAAATCAACACAATATTTAATAATGAATTGGTCATTAAAGAAATCAAGAAGGAAATTTTAAAAAGTCCTGGAACTGAATGAAAACAACACATACACAGTGTATGGTGGTTTGAATGGGAGTGGCTCCAATAGGCTCATGCATTGGAATGCTGGTCTCCCACTGGAGGAACTGTTTGGGAAGGATTAGGAAGTGTGGCCTTGTTGGAAGTGTGCCACTGGGGAGGGGTTGGGGGCTTTGCAGATGAGATATTGCTCAGGTACTGCTCAGGGCCATGCTGGTCTGCCTACCTGCTGCCATGGTGTCTGCCATGATGGTCATGAACTCACCCTCTGAAAATGCTAATTCCTAATAAACTCTTCTTTTTGTAAGTTGCTTTGGTCATGGTGTTTTTTCACAGTAATAGAAAAGCAACTAAGATAAAAGTTAGTACCAAGAAACAGGCTATTGTTGTGGCAGGCCTGACCATGCTGTTCTTTAGAGGAATGTGGAAGATTTGGGGATTGTGGACTAAGAAAGTAGCTGATCTCTAAATATCACTTAATGGACCACCTTATTGGGAATGTGGAAGACAGTAGTGCTAAGAATAATGTGGACTACGAAGGTCAAGCTCTAGGGATTTCAGAGGGGAAAAATAATAGCAACTGGACTAATTCTTATTTCAGCAAATAATGTGGCTGCCTTTGCCCTTCTCCTAAGAATCCATATCAGGCTAAATTGAAAGTTTTGGACTAACTTTATTGGTTGAGGAAATTGTAAGACAGGCTAATACTGATTCTGTTGCATGGCTATTAGTGACCACTTGCCGCAGGGCTACAGGGAAAGAAGCAAGAGGGCTTCACTTTCCTTTCCTCCGCCAACTATCATCTCCTAGCTTCATTCCCAGCTCTACAGAGATCACATGCTGCAGCCTCATCTTCTTCTCTGACCCCATCTCCAGAAGATCATATAGATCTTCTACATCCTTCTTTACTACCCCATCCCTTTGTCTCAGACACCAGCTCCCTCATGCATTCCCTGGGACCCACTGGCTATACTGGCCAGGAAAGCAGATAGGCAAGCTTCACTTTCCTCCTTCCTTCCAAATCCAATCCCTCAGCCTCATCCCCAGGTCTGTAAAAGACCACCTGCTGTGGCCTCTTCTCCCTCTATACCCCCACTCCCAGGGGACTATTCAGGTGTGGAGGCACACCCTGCTTCCTTCTCTCCTGTGGACTCTGTCACCTTTAGCCCATCCACATTCTTGTCAGCTCCCAATACCTAGAAACATACTCTCCCTGAAACCCCCAGTGGCCACACCTATCAGGATCCCAGAAATATTCCCTACCAGGCACACCACAGCTACCATATTCTCCTAAGAACAAGAGAGGGCAACGGAAACCAAAGAACAAAATGCCCACTCAACAAAGACAAGATTAGGTATCACCACCAAGAATTACAATCTTCCCGAACACATATGCCTAGACTTCAGCATAAAGACACAATAAATAATAGCCAATACAATATCTCCACTAGAGCACAGCAACCCTAAAGTAGGCTCCAAGAAATGCAATATCACTGAAGCACAAGACAAGAACTTCAAAATACCCTTCATGAATATGTTAGATGTCCTTAAAGAAGTTATGAATAAATCATTAAGGAAATCTATGAAAACACAAACAGTGGAATGAAGTGAATAAACAGCTTAAGACTTGCAAGTAGAAACAGAATCACTATTTGCTTGATATATACCATTTATCAAAGTTAAATTAAGATTATGTGAGCAATTTTAACAGTTCTATACCTCCTAGTGAAATAGAAGCAGTAATTAAAAGTTTCCGAACCAAAAATAAACCCCAGGGCCAGATGGTTTTAGTAAAGAATTCACCAGACTTTCAAAGAAGAATTAAAGCCAATATTCCTCAACTTAGTATACAAAATACAAAGACTACACAGAGAATTCTACACAATTCTACAGAATGGACATTGCCCAATTTATTTTATGAGTCCATAGTTACCCTGATTCTGCAACCACATAAAGACTCAAAAAAGAAAGATAATTACAGAGCAATTTCCCTTATGAACACAGGTGTAAAAATTCTCAATAAAATACTTGCAAACCAAATCCAAGAACATATTAAAAAGATCATAAATTGATAGATGTAACCCATGGTATAAAAAAACTGAAAGAAAAAAACTAAATGACCATCTCATTAGGTGCAGGAAAGGTGTAAGAAAAAAATGAAACACTTCTTCATGATAAAGTCCTGGAGAAAGAGGGGTACAGGGACACATCTAAACATAATAAAGGCAGTTTATAATCAGCCCACAGCCAACATCAACGCAGACAGAGAAACGTGAAGAATGTCCACTAAAAATCAAGAACATGACAAGGCTGTGCACTCTCCCCACACCTTGTCAATATGGTGCTTGAAGTTCTAGTTTTATTGCTAGAGCAATACAACAATGGAAGGAGATCAAGGCAATATAAAATAGAAAGGAAGAAGTCAAAGTATCTTTATTTGCAGATGATGATATTATACAAGAATGACCTAAAAATTCCATTAGGAAACTCCTAGAGCTGATAAATACAAAGTAGCTGAATACAAAATTAACACACCAAACCCAGTAGCTCTCCTATACAAAAATAACAAACATACTGAGAAAGAAATCAGGGGAACACCTTCCATAATAACCTCAAAAAATATAAAATATCTTGAAGGTAATTCTAACCAAGCAAGAGAAAGCCCTGTATGATAAATTCTTTAAGACACTGAAGAAAGAAATTGAAAAAGGATATCAGAAAATGGAAAGAGCTCGTGGACCAGCAGACTTAATATAGTAAAAATGGTCACCCTACCAAAAGCAATATAAAGATTCACTGAAATCTCCATCAAAATTCCAACACAATTTTTCACAGAACAATTTTCAGCTTCATATGGAAACACAGAAAGCCCAGGATAGCTAAGACAATCCTGAATAAAAAAAGAACTGCTGGAATTATCAACATCCCCACCCTCACATTTTACAACAGAGCTACAGTAATAAAAACAACATGGTATTGGCAAAGAAACAGACATGTTGATGAACTCAATTGAATTGAAGACCCAGAAATAAATTCATACACCTGATTTTGATAAAGAAGACAGAAATATACCCTGAAAAAAGACACCATCTTCAAAAACTAGTGCTGGTCAAACTGGATGGCTGTACACAGAAGAATACAAATAGATCAATACTTACCACCCTGTACAAAACTCAACTCTAAATAGATCAAAGATCTCAACTTAAGACCAGATAAACTGAATTGGATAGAAGACAAATTAGAGAATAGTCTTGAATACATTGGTACAGGATAAGACTTTCTGAACAGATCATCATTAGCACAGGCACCAACAACAAAATTAACAAGCGGGGACTCATGAAATTGAAAAGCTTCTGAATGACACTATCATTCGAATAAATGACAGGTTACAGAATAGGAAAAGATTTGTACTAACTATATATTGTAACGAGTCTTTCTCTCTCCCGCCAGCCAGTTCCCAAATAATGACATGGAGACTTACTATTAATTATGAAAGTTCAGCCTATAGCTTAGGTTTGTTTCTAAGTAGGTCTTATAACTTAAATTAATCCATTTCTATTAATCTACATTTTACCATGTGGCCTTTTACCTTTCTTTCATTCTGTATGTCCAACTCCCTCTGTGTTGGTATCTCCTCTTACTTCTTCTCTCTGCCCAGAAGTTTCACCTGTACCTCCAGCCTAGCTATTGGCCATTCAGTTCTTTTTTAAACCAGTCACAGCAATATATCTTTACACAGTGTACAAACATTCCACAACAATACAGCCGATAGAGGGCTAATACCCAAAACACATAGAACTTTAAAAAATGGACATGAAAAAAACAACCCAATTAAAAATGGGGTACAGATCTAAACAATTAATTCTCAAAGAGGAAACTCATCAGGAAAATCCAAATCAAAACTACTTTTGAGATTTCATCTTACACCTCTCAGAATGGCTGTGATCAATAAAAATAAATGACAGCTCATGCTGGTGAGGATGTTCAGTAAGAAGAACACTTCTCCATTGCTGTTGGGAGTGCAAACTTGTACACCCACTATAGAAATCAACGTGGCAATTTGCCAGGAAGGTGGGAATAGTTTTTTTTTTTTTTTTTTTTTCTTTTTCTCCTGAGACAGGGTTTCTTTGTGTAGCTTTGGTGCCTGTCCTGAATCACGCTCTGTAGACCAGGCTGGCCTTGAACTCACAGAGATTCACCTGGCTTTGCCTCCCAAGGGATTAAAGGCATGCGCCACCACTGCCCAGGAAGGTGGGAATAGATCTACCTCAAGATTCAGCTATACCACTCCTGGGCATATACCCAAAGGATGCTTCATCCTGCCACAGAGACACTTGCTCAACTATGTTCATTGCTACACTACTCATAATAGCTAGAAATTAGAAGCAACCTAGATATCTGTTAACAGATGAATGGACATTATAAAATTTTGGTATAGTTACACAATAAAATATTATTCATGCATTTAAAAATAACATCATGAAATTTGCAGGTAAACATGAGGAGTTAGGAAAAAAAATCATCCTATGTGAGGTAACTCAGACTCAAAGATAAATATGGTATGTATTCACTTGTATGTGGGTGTTGGCTGTTCATTCTTCAATAAGCAGGCTATAATCCTTATAACCACAGAGGTTAGGTATACAGTTAGGGATTAAGGGGAGGGATGGATCTCCCTAGGAGTGGGAAATAGAATAGATATGGATGGATGGGGGTGGGTGGGTACTGGAACAGGAGGATCAAATAGGGAGGGGAACGAAGAGGAGGGAGAGAAAGGAAATATGGAGAAGGACAGCTAAAACTAAGGGCCATTTGAGGGGTCATATGGAAACCTAACACAGTAGAAGCTTCCTAAGATAGATAAAGTCAGTCTAAATAAAATTGCCAAATAACAGGGAGACAGAGCTCCAACTGGACGTCTCTCATCACCACACGAAGCTTCCAGTGCCAAGAATGGGTTACATCTCATTGTATTTGTCTTAGTCAGGGTTACTATTGCTGTGATGAAGTCTCATGACCAAAAGCAAGTTGAGGAAGAAAGGGTTTATTTCACTCACAGTTCCATATAACAGTTCATAATCAAAGGCAGTGAGAGCAGGAACTCAAGCAGGACAGGAACTTGGAGGCTGGAGCTGACTCAGAGGCCAAGGAGGGGTGCCGCTTACTGGCTTGCTCCCTACAGCTTGCTCAGCCTGCTTTTTTATAGAATACAGGACCACCAGCCTAGGGATGGTACTACCCACAGTGGGCTGGGCTCTCTGTCATCAATCACTAATTAAGAAAATGCCCTACAGGCTTGCCTACAACCTGATGAAGGCGTTTTCTCAATTGAGGTTTCTTCCTCTTGATGACTTTAGCTTGTGTCAAGTTGACATAAAACTATCCACCACAGTGTTTTTGGCCAAAGGGGTCCCATGGGAACCCTCAAACAACCCAGGCTATTGTCATGCATATTTGTTGCTCTCCACAAATTGACAGTAAGGCCCTATAATTGAAGACAACACCTACATAACTCACTAAACACAGAGAAGTCAGGGTACCTACCTAGAACCTTCACTCTTACTGACTAGACTTTATGATACTGGAGGGTATTGTGCACCCTACCAGAGGAGAAAGGTAAACACCAACCGAGCCGCAAACCCTGTGATCTACAATATATGCTGGTATGATCGTGGGCCAAAGCTTTGTAGGAGTAACTAACCAAGATCTGATTTGATTTAAGGCCAAGAACCTGAGACTAGATAGGCCAGGAACCTAGGGAAAAATCAAAAACTACTCTTCTGCTAAAAGAATGTAGCAATAAAATGAGTCCTAATGACTTTCTACTATACTCATAGATCAGTGCAGCTTAAGATCTCCTTAAATTCACTGTGTAGGCAAGAATGCGCTTGAGTTTCTGATCTTTCTGTCTTCACCCCAAGTGCTAGGATTACAGGTGTGCGTCAGCACTCTGGGTTTGTATAGTGTTGGGCTTTGTGTGTACTAGGAAGCACAGTATCAGTCTTTGGTGAAAAGTTTTAAGTTTACATTAAGGACTTGTTTTGGTGTGCAGGGTCAACACATCACTGACGGTTTGCTAGATTTTACATGGGCTTAGAGGATACTCACCCTTTTCCGTGCTTCAGATTTTTGGAAGCTCTCGTGCTGTATAAAAGTAGCTGCGGCAGAAATCCTGGACAGTGGTACATGGTCTGCATCGAGCATATTCACAGCTCTCTCCAAGGTCATCTCCATGTCTGCATTCCTAGACAAATAGTCACATCTTTGGTGAGAATGCAAACCATGCCCTCTTGATTGTCCAGAAGTGACTTAACTAGTATTAGAAGCACCTACAACATCTGCACTCTAAATTTTCTTTAGCCTAAGAAACATCAGCACTGGAAATCAAAAGGTATCAGGAGCTAGTGGTAGAATTTCTGTACTTTTCCTTACTTAACTGGTCTCTGAGGATGTTGTAGAAGGGAGAGACAAAGAAATGCAACTCTCTAAGATAAATAGGTATAGTATGATAATTATACAAAAAAAAAAAGACTTAAAAATCCCCAACATGACCATTTCAACACAATTTAAAGAAAATTTGTTCACAGAAATTAAAAACCATCCCTACTCTGGGAATTTCACAACTATAGTAGAAACCAAAAAAATTTAGATTTTTCTCAGAGTTGCTCAGAATCTGCTATTTCATCTGAAAATACAACAGCAACCAGAACAACTCACTTTTGTTTTGGTAAACTAAGTTATGCTGGTGTGACAAAAACATCAGGAAAAGGAATGCTTAAATGACTTCCTAGACACTTAACATTCCAAGCCCATTCTGCCACCCTTCGCTCTGCCACCGCAGTGGGTTCATCTGGAGCCTGAAGGACAATTTGTCCTTTACTTTAGGTGATGATGAAGTCATATGTAGTTGGACACAGAGAAGCTCCTTTATGGAAGACATGACTTGTGAAACAATAACCCCCAACTGATTCACAGGGCAACACTTTGCTCTCTTTTTAATTTCTGCTGTGAAGGTGACTAGATTACTACTAATACAAACACAAAAGACATCTTGGGAAACTGTTTTCTAACATCTGCTAGCTTAGAAGTTCAGTGTGGATATTCTCTATCAAAACAGTCAATTACTACATGCATATGTGAGAAGTGAGTGTCAGTGGTACAGCAGTGTCCCTGTGTGGTGGTGGGTGTGCAGAGGGGAGGCAGTGACCACTGTGAGCGGTGTCCCTGTGTGGTGGTGAGTGTGCAGAGGGGAGGCAGTGACCACTATGAGCGATGTCCCTGTGTGGTGGTGAGTGTGCAGAGGGGAGGCAGTGACCACTGTGAGCGGTGTCCCTGTGTGGTGGTGAGTGTGCAGAGGTGAGGATATAAGAAGCAATGTAATGAATTTTCTGTAATACATTTTCATACACAGAAATTCAGAATATGCCACCTCAAAATATGAAGCTCTGGCTACTGTTCTGTTGAGCTGAAAGGCTCTTCATGAGTATAAAGGTATTTAAAGAAAAGCAGATCACTGCTGGCCTCTATACTGAGAACTATATAATAACCTCGAATCTGAAAACATACTTCAGGAAACGATTGTAATTAGTTAAAATAAGAAGGCAGGCCAGAGCTAGGGTTCAGCCTGGCATGCACAAAGCCCTGTGTTCCCTCCCCATTACCAGTGTGGTAGCACAAACCTATAATCCCAGTACTTGGGAGGTAGAGGCAGAAGGATCAGAAGTTCAAGACCAGTATGGGCTACAAGATAACGAACACTTCTAGAGGCCCACAGAAATATGACTTGATAGATGGTGTCGGGGAGATAGGTGAGAGATCAGAAAGAACAGTTGTCCCGACTCCTATCTTCCAAAGCAGGAACTCAAAAAGTGAGCCTTTCAACTTCTATAGTTATGACTCTCAGTGTAGACTGGCTGAGGTGAGAGCTTGATAATGGCATGCTTCCATGGCTTCCATAGCAACACACACACACACACACACACACACACACACACACACACACACAAATAGAAAGAAAGAAACTTAACAAATGTAAATAACAAATACAACAGGAAGAACACAAAATGCTATTGGTTAGAATAAGAGTCATTATAGAAAATACTGCCCCCCCCAAAAAAAAAATCCTAGTAATTTTTGTGTGTGGAATACCTGACTTACATTCCTGCCACACGGTTTGCCCTAGTCTGGCTCTTCTGACACAAGCATCTCTGGAGCCATTAGGCTCCTGCAAGTGTTGTCAAAAGAAGGCAAAGTCACCCGGCTGCCCGGAGTGCAGTAAGAATGCTGCTGTGGAAACACGACTCATTCCTGTCAGCGCTTCTGAGCACGGCAGAGTTGAAGCCGAGGCAATAAGCCTTCAACTGGGAAGTCTGACAGGAAGATCCCAGGGAAGGCGAGTGGTGCAGATGTGGTTCCTCGGCGGCCCTAACGGACGTCTGCACGGCATGAGGAGAACCAGGGACATGAACACAGCAGACGACGCGGCTGGCATCACATAGCAAAAGAACAACTGATCACTATTCATAAATCATTAATTAAAAATAGGAAACAGAGGTATAAATGAGAACAACAAACTCTCTGAAGTTCAGAATGTGTCACCTCATTCTATGCAGTGTCGGTCACCGACTGTCGGCTGAAAGGCGTTGGAAACAGCAGGTAAGAGGGGAATCTTGGACCTCCCTGCTCTACTTAAGTCAGGCCACAGAACTAACTTCCCGGAGATAGGTGCCCTTGCACAGAAGAGGATATTCCTCATCATTAGAGACAAGGGACGAGGCTAAAACCCTTACAAAGGATTACAATAACACTCATTTTGCGTTAGCTTTCTGAGGATGGTTCCTGGTCTCTGCTCCCCAGCTCACTACACGGACTCAAAGGCTCTTCCTCTTGCTATACACATTTGTCATTCTTGGGTGTAAAAGGTATATGAACACAGGGTCCTTTGGGACCTACTTTCCTTTCTAAGGACTTCTCTTTTATATGTTAAAAATGAGGATATATGATTTTCTACTGTTAAAATATAATTATAATAAACATGATGTGGAGGGTAGTCAGTGTGACCTGTTCTCTGCTCTCAAAACCTTGCCTGGTGATCTGCTGGAGATCCACTCTCCTTAGTCTCCATTGCTTGGTCCCAGGGTGCACTGCTCTGCATTCTCTGAATCGTTCGGCACAGAGCTGTTGCTTACAACACACCCTGCTGATTTTCTCTGTCCCTCTCCCAGATGCTCCCCCAAGCCATTCAGTTTTTCTCTCTATGGGGCTTTATAGCAGTGCAGGACACATTGGGAGTGCCTAAGATTCATTTATTGAATTATTCAATTCTTAGAAGTACAAAAATTCCACTTTTGGAAAACTCCATATAGAATTTTTCACTTAGTGATTTTTATAAAACTTTCTCATTAGTCTGTAGACAGGCAATGAGTATTTCCCCTACCCTGAGACTGTTTCCAGCTGCATCAGCCACTGCCTGATGCATTTCCATTCTTCTGGAAAGACAAACCCATAGTTTAGTACTGTGCATCAAAATGTCCCACATACATGAAAAAATACTTGGTGGGCATAGAAAGGTAGAGACTGGAAACAGGGTCTGGCCAGAGGTGAAATGTAAAACAGTGGAATAAGGGTAGAGGACTCGGTGCACAGGTGTGGGGCAAGTGTCTCTGGGAGCAGCCAAGAGCTCTGAACTGAGTAGGAGCACCTCAGCGGGAAGGACTGTGCCATTGTCTGTTTCCTTGTTAGAGGAATGCCTCTGGCTTCCTCTCCTTCCCAAAGGAAGTAAAACTTTCCCTTCAGAAATCAAAGAGTTAACTCCTAGTCTCTAGAACTTGAGGATCTCAGGAAGAAATTATTCTTCGAAATATAATTAAGTATTCTATTAAAATTGCACTGTCTGTTAAAACTATCTTCTGACACAGCCATGGCTAGAATTTAAGCAACAAAAGGATCCAGATAGCAAAAGTATTATTTCATCTCACTCTTCTTTCATGATACATTTTTACAGTGTCTACTGTGGACCCGCGTTGCTCTTAGGGTTCTGAGAATAGAAGGATGAATTGGACATTAGCAAAAAGCTAAACACTGGGGGTAACAGGTAAGATCTAATACACAAACACAATGTAAAATGTGAGGCAGGTTCGGAAGGCTCACCCGAGCTGGGCATCAGTGAAGGCGCTCCTGTCCATATGTGCATCCCCACTGCCCACAGCCGCCTGGCCAGCGGTGGGCAGCATCCTCCCTGGGTCCCGCAGGGTGCTGCGGACTGAGCTTCGGGGCCAGGAGGAGCGGGCAGCTCTGCTTTGCGCGCCCAGAGGCCGAGCTTGGCTCACACGCACGGTCTCCTCCAGCAGGCTGCCCGCGCTGTGGCTGGTGCCCGGAGGGTGGGGGGGCATCGTGGGGCTGAGTGGACCATTGTCGAAGACAGCATCACTAAGCGACCCACACCCGGGTGGCCTGCGGACTGTGCCCGCCTGGCGAAGGCCCAGGACCTCTGAGCGTGCATAGCGTGGCAGGGTGAGGCGCCCACCAGACACCCCTTGGCTCCTCCAGGCAAATTGGTATTCGCTGTGCGCACAGCGAGCCCTCTCCGGGCTGCTCTCTGGGGAAATCTCAAGTCTCCTCAGAGGTTGCCTCCAGGATCTCTCCTCCACTGACTTCTGGGAACTGTACTGCGCTGTGCCTCTCCCCCAGCGACTTCCGTAAGTGGCAGTCATGCCAGCCTGTATGAGAGAAATAAAATTTAAATGACGTATAATGATCGACTTTGGTACCAGATCTCATTACAGATGGCTGTGAGCCACCATGTGGGTGCTGGGAATTGAACTCAGGACCTCTGGAAGAGCAGCCAGTGCTCTCAACCACTAAGCCATCTCTCCAGCCCCCAATGATCAACTTTGGGATTACAATTTAACAAGTCGATTTCTTTGAATAAGACGGAAGTCAGTCCCTTTGGGCTGTCTCAAGTCATATTTATTTGAATGAGACCACTTTAGAGGATAATACCCCCCCCAACCCCTCCCCCCAAAAGCTGTCTGAAATGGTTTTCCTGAAAATCTGAACACAGAGTTATGTTCTCTGCTGTCCCACCTTTAGCATGTCATAGTCCCTAGTGACAGGTGATTGCCTTCCAACAAAGTCATTCTCAACCAGGTGCAGTTTGTAGACATACTCAGGAACACTGCTGGTTCGGTGAAGATTCCCTGAAATTAAGAAAACATTAAAATAATTTACAATATAAATGTACCAATCAGCAATTATCAAATGCACGACAAGCATTTAAGTTTATATCTAAGTGTTTGGAAATGCTGGTTGAAAGCTGTCATCTGGAAATGACAAATGATCAAAGGTTATCAAAACATTTACTGGGTGTTTCCAAATGCCAGGAAGTGCATGACTGTAATGCTGAAGTCCTGATATCTCTCTCTTCTGAGTGGAGACAGCCCAGTGGAGTAAAATCAGGCAAACTATGAAACACTGATCGGCTCAGCTGCCCCGTTAGGTACTAGAGAGCTGGGTCTCTCAGCTCACAGGTAAGTTCTGCTCCCAGGGTAGGAGCTCAGGAATTTTTTGCTGCTCAGAAGGCACAGGCAATGAATACATCCAAGTGCTACTAGATAAGGGAGGCTGTGTGAAGAGGCCGTGGGGTCAGCCTCGTCAAAGAGAACAAACGCCGTGTACCAACCAGTCTCAGGCCAGGTTAAGGTGTTGGCAATGTGATTAGGTAGTTAAGAAACGAACCTCTCTTTTATAATGACTGTGCCTGTGGAATGAGGACACTAGCCAACTATCCCACAAACACTGCAGGGGAAAGCCAGGTTCTGTGCTCAGCGGTGCATGTCTCATACATCTTGAATTACTCATCTCTAAGGAATGTGGGGTGAAGACAGTACTGTGTCCCTCTCCTGCCTCTTTAGCCTTTTCCTGGCATCTGTTTCGTAATCTCTTAAGAAAAAAAAAAAAAAAAAGACGCCTAAAATCTTTTTCTATTTTTTATTTGTGTCACATAGCATTCTTTTACACACATGAGGAAAAAAGACACTCGACTGTCCTGAGACTTGAGAGCCTCAAGAGATGCTTGAAATAGAACACAGGCAGTCCCTTTCAATGTGATGGAAATGATCAACATACTTCCAAACAAAGTGTTTAAATGTTACAATTTCAAGAGACTAATAATATATTCACAAGTTACACGGAGGAGAATGAAGGTTGTTACCAGAAAGCTAAACAGTTTGAATCCATTTGAATTATGTACATGTGTCTACTTCCTGATGCCAAGCATTTTGTCTAGTTCCTGAGGGGAGGCATCTGCAGGCTTGTAATATCATTTTCAAGACAACAAAGTATTGGTTAGTCAGAAATTCTGATTCTAGGAAGCCTGCATTTTCCATGGGGCCTGGAGAGGGCCATGCAGCAAGACAGGACAGGGTGACCAGCTTCTCTCTGAGGGACTCACTGAAGCCTCCGGCCAGTGAAGAAGCAAGAACTCCAGCACAACTAGCAACTTCTAAAAGCTTTTCTCTCGAAACTCCATTTGCAGGGAGAGGATATGTATAAATCTTCTTGTGCAGCCCTGGTGGCTCATGTTTTTATCTTATCAGATCATAATTCTATCCAAAGAATCTCTGGAGCCACCCCACTTATGTCAGTTATAAAAAGAGAAAAGGGTGGGGTTGAGGGAGTAAAAGGCTTAGCAACTTTTTGAGATAAAACTTCAGAGAGCCACAAAAATGGCATGGATGGCTAATGCTACACAACCATGACTCTCCCTTGAGGAGCCTATACCCATGCTTGGGTGTGTCTCGCTTCTCGTCTCTATGCTCTCAGGCATATGCTACTTCTATCTGAGCACCTTGCTTTCTCTCTTAACCCTAATTCCCAGGCCAGTATTGAAATCTTTTTTTAAATAAAATCTCTAATTTTACCTCACATCTGCTATGTCTGAATTTCTTTTTTGGGTTCAAGCCACAAACACTAGTTTGCCTTGTATCAAGGTCCCTAAAAGATCAAGGGAACTTCTCAGGCTGCTGAGGGAGAATGCATGTGGAGCTGTCTCAGTCCCCATAATGATGACACAGTGGCTCCTTAATTTTTAGCTTCTAGGACAGAGTGCCTAGAATCTGGACTGAGAATGAGGGAAAGGAATTTCTTCAAGCTAGGAGAGGTTTTAAGGACTCAACTCTCAAGGGCCTGGCTCCCCCCAGGCTAGCTAATCTCTCTTAAATCTGCATTCCTGGCTCTTCCTTCACTCCCTGGTCCAGTCCACACTGAGACCACCAGGAAACGTGTGCAAAGGTCCTGCTGGCCTAGGACTGGAGACTAGCAGGACAGCTTCAGGGAAACACAAGGGCTTTGAGCCTTAAGGGTCTGAGGGAGGTATAATGGAAAAAGGTTATAGTCCTCCTGTCTCCAAAGAAACAGAAACTTCCTACAGAGGCTGTAACTGGCAAATAATTACTAATTAGCTGATGGAGAAGAAGCCAGATGTCTATTGCTATGATGAGACAGACACCATGACCAAGACAGCTTATAGAAGAAGGCATTTAACTGGAGGCTTGCTTACAGTTTCAGATAGCGAGCCCATGATCATCATGGTGGGAAGCATGGCAGTAGGCATGCGTGGCACTGGAGCAGTTGCTGAGAGCTACATCTTATCCACGGAGGCAGAGAGAGGAGGGAGACTGGCCTCGTGTGGGATATTTGAAACTCAAAGCCCAGTGACATACCTCCTCCAACAGGCCACACCTCCTAGCCCTTCCCCAAAACTCTTCAAACAACTAGGGACTAGACATTCAAATATGAGTCTAAGGGGCCATTCTCATTCAATCACACCAGATTTACTGTTTTGTTTTGTTTTACAAAGTAATTTAGAGCTGGGTGTGATAGAACCTGCTCCCTGCCACTAGGGAGGCTGAGGCAGGAGGAACCTTTGAAGCAATAACCAGAACAATAGCTGAGACTGCCTCAAAACAGCACCCAAATATGGGTGACAACAACTACAGTATATTAATTTTATCCTCAAGCAAAGGACTAAAATCAACAATAAGTTATTGATTTGCTGTCCAATGTCATCACTGTTTCTAGCTGCCACCCCACCCTCTGAAGTAGTTTTTTCTGGTGCTGTGAGGATTCACTGGGGATCTTAGCTGTCTGATTATTGTGGCTGTATTTTTAAGCCTCCGCATAGAGATGGTATGACACTGGCATGATGACATGTGTCTGTAGGTTGAATTGGGAGGATTATTTAAGTTCAGAATTTATAGTGCCTTCTGGCTCACTGAGAAAATCTCACTTCCAAGAAAAAAAAGGATCACTGTTGAGATATTAGTTTGAAGATGGAAGTAGCCTTCACTGAACAAACTGAATTGCCCTTAGGAAAGTGAGAGGTAGGCATGGTAGCTCAGGCCAGTAATCACAGTACTTGTGGGCAGAAGCAAAGATCTGTGAATCTGAGGCCAGTCTATCTACATCGAGTGAGTTCCCAGCCAGCTATCACAAAAGACTGGAAACAAAAAACACAAGCAATTCTTTTTTATTGCAGAGCTGGCTACATCCATGTGGTGATGTGTCCCAACAGTTCCAGCTGCTCAGGATGTGGAGCAAGGGTATCTGTCCAGCTCAGGGGTTGAAGGCTAGCCTGTGCAAAATAGCAAGTGTCCATTGAAACCTTCAGGTCAAAAAACAAACAATTACAATTCTTAAAAATGATTTTTTTTAAAATAAGGAATCTCAAGCCATTATATCTCTTAGCTTTTCACTGGCTAGGGCCAACATCTTCTTTACTGAGCCTAACTGCTCTTCCTTTTAAAAATATTCCTTATATGACAAATGCATTCCATAGAAAATTTGCATTTTTATGTTTATCTCTTGCTGAAACCTATGATTCATAATTATCAAATTCTTTAATTAGTACTTAAAATATCCATCTCCAATATACAGCAGAAGAGAAGAATGGGGAAGGCCACATACAAAGTCACACAACTGAACTGAGTTAACTAGGCAAAGAGAAAGAGGAGGAGGGAACTGGGGAGGGTGGAAATAACAAGATAACTCTGTGTGTGTGTGTGTGTGTGTGTGTGTGTGTGTGTGTGTGTGTGTGTCTGGTGAGCAGTGGGGTGGTGGTGACAGGAATGAAGTGTGAGAAGTTGCAGGCCTCACATCACAGAGAACTTGGAATGCCATGTGGAACACAGATTCTTCTCCCAGAGATAGCAGCGAGAACCAAGGCATTTAAGAAACAACCAATGAGAATTTAAGAGTCTTCACTTGGCAGCTGCCTGGGAAATAGGCCAGATTAGAGCAGCCAGGGGTCCTTATCTCAAAGTGGACTTTTCCTCCTTGACATAAAGAGTCGTATCTCATACTATACTTCTAACAGTCCTGCAGTAGCACGTGACAAGTTAAATGTTCATTAGTTATTCTACTCAGACATCCAAAATAGCCTACCTACACAAAGTCAGCACGTAATCTTGCAGGCTGACATTTCTTCTATGCATCACCACAGCGAAGCCAAAAATGTGAGGTCAGTGGTCACGCATGTCCTTGTCTTAGGTGAATAGTAGGTGCCCAAATATCATGCTCCTCTATTTCTGGGTGTGTGGTAAGGGAAACTGCTCTCTACAAAAATGTAGAGGACTCTTCCTGAGTTATCAGAAAAACTGATATTTTGTCTAGGTTGATTCTATATTTGGATAATATATATTTATTATTTTCTTACTTGTATGACTTGTACATTTACTTGTGGTCTTTTGGTACTCTATGATGAATTTATTTTATCTATCAAGAAAAAACGTTCATTAGTTTCTATCCTTCAATTTAAAAAATGGCAATCTGGGGTCTGCTCTTTCAGAGGACCTGGGTTCAATTTATAGCATCCACATGGCAGCTCACAACTGTCTGTAACTCAAGTTCCAGGGGATCTGACACCCTCACACAAACATACATACAGGCAAAATACCAAAGCACATAATAAAACTAAAAAAAAGTTTTAAAAAAAATTCTTTAAAAGAACAATAGCAATCTGGGACTGAAGAAATGGCTCAATGGTTAAGAGCACTGGCTGTTCTTCCAGAGGACCCAAGTTTGATTACCAGTGGCCACATGGTAATTCACAACTTTCTATAACTTCAGTCTCAGAGTATGTGACGCCCCCTTCTGGTCTCTGTAGACTCTGTACCCATTCACAAGGTGCAGACTTTCATGCAAGCAAAACATCCATACACATAATAAAACAAATAATTTTTAAAAAAACTTACAAGATTCAATAAGTTGATGTGACACTCAGTTCACAATCCCATCTAATGTACATGTGTGAGATTTAGGACTCAAGGAAGTAATCAGTAAACTTCTAATGTGCAATGTATTTTCATTGAAATTCTGGAAATAATGAAATTATAGAATTTGGTTATAATTGCTCTGGCCAACTAACATTACTATACTTAAAGCTATATTGCAGTAAATATGTGCATTCCTTGGATAGTAATGGTGCACTGTGTTTTTAAATGTGTAGACTGTTTCTAAACATTTTTATTAAGGCTTACATACTAAGCTGCCAACCAGATCTTTAAACACTTAAATTTGTACTTCCCAGCTCCATAGCCAATGTATAAAAGGCATATGGTGGATTTTTTTTAATCTTTCTGTTATAAAAGGACCTTAGACATTGTTTATTCTTAGCTTAGTTAAAGGGAAGGTGTTCCTCTGATACAAAGATTAAAAATTCTCTTAATTTATGGTCTATATCCAATCTTGCTGGTGCTATTTAGTGTTTCCTTCCCAAGAAGGAACATGGGACTCATGCATAAATACATTTGGATACACGCACACAATAGAGTTCTGCATATATCTCAGAATTAAATAACTCAGATGTTTTGAAGACCATCTGAGCTGGAACCAAACACTCTCATTGTAGACCACATTAGTCAAGTCTGGGGTTTGAGTCATGTTATTTGTTATTAAGTTCCATATCAATATTAATGTTGAACCAAAAAAAGAGTTTAAAGTTTTTAGGCCCATGGGATGTGGCACTATTAGGAGGTGTGGCCTTGTTGGAGTAGGTGTGGCCTTGTTGTAAGAGGTGTGTCACTGTGGGGGTGGGCTTTGAGGTCTCATATGCACTCAAGCTACGCCCAGTGTGGCACACAGTTGCTTCTGCTGCCTGAGGATCAAGATGTAGCACTCTCAGCTCCTTCTACAGCACCATGCCTGCCTGCACGCCACCAAGTCCTACCATGACCATAATGGACTGAACCTCTGAAACTGTAAGCGGGCCCTAATTAAATGTTTTTCTTTATAAGACTTGCCGTGGTCATGGTGCCTCTTCACAGCAATAGAAACCCTAACCAAGACAACATCCAAAAGAAAACTGTAAGAGAAGGAGTCAACAAGCCCCAGATAGCTAGAATAATCAGTTGTAACAACTGGCCTTCAGTTCCCATGACCACAGCGCAGCCGGCACAGGGTGGCTATGATGGAAGCAAATGCACTCCTCTACGGTAATTCCTGCTCTAATCTGTTATAATCAGATTCTGTGACTCTGGATCTTTGTGTGTTCTTACAGTTCCACTCATTCTGAAGCATTCTTACCACTCTCCAACTCAGCATTTTACCACAAAAGGGTATGTTCTTCCCATTCTAGTGGTGAATCATTCTTTCTAACCATTATTTTGTTGGTATTCTATTTTATTTGACAGAGTATAATAAAAAGTTTGTAAAGACAGAAAACCCTCACATAAAATTTTTTTCTGTACCAAATGTGCCAGAAGTGAATGAAAAAGTGTCTTGTGGGCTCTATGGAAGTCACTACACCCTGAAGTGTGAATGACACATTACATTCGGAACAGCATGACCACAACCCTGACGGCTTTTCCCCATGCCTGTTACCTTCTACCTAGTAACTGACTAATCCTCTCTCCAGAATGACTCATTCATGTAATGCCCTTTAGCAAAGGATTCTTACAGTGTAAAGCTCTATGCTATTTTATCTCCAGATAGTTTACCATTGATTTTACATTAAAATTGAATTTCTAATCTAGTTTAAAAAATCATTAAAAGCTTTTCTTTCCCTCTCTGAAAGGGCAAGTCTATTACTGGCAATTATCTATGACAGTTATAAAATAATTTCTCTTTGTAACAGCTCCCATTAATTGCCTTTGTTTTAGGAACATGGTTTTATGCTATAACCTAGGCTTGCCTTGAACTCACAGCAATCATCCTGCCTCAGCTTCCTGAGTGCTGGGATTATGAGCATGAGCCATCACACTTGGCTTTTGTTAACTGCACCGTTTGACACACAGAATGAATTTCTATTCCTCTCTCCAAAACCTACGATAATCACCAATATTGAAAGCAGCTTCACCAGGAAATCATGTAAGTAGACAGGATGGTTGATGTTTTTACGGTAGATTTTCAAATACCTTGTAAAATGAATTGGAATATTGTTCACTGTGTGTTATAAGCATTATAATACCACAATTTAAAACAGAAGTTTCTTCCTATTTAGGCACTCTAGAGAGAGAATAACGATGTAATACGCTAAATAGTATTTTACAGTATAATAAATTTCTCTTTGCTAATCTTAAATGTTTCTGTTCTGACTTTTATAAGATTTCAAAATTTGATACAATATATGGATATTTTATAACGCAGCCACACACCTTTGAACCTAACCCCACCTAAGAGATAAAACTGACTTTAAAATATTCAAGAGTTTAAAATGATACCAAAAGCCAATGAGTGGTTCACAGTGAAAAACACCCTCTTGTAAAAAAAGAGACAGAGGGTTAAAGAGCCTTACAAGGTATTAACTACAGATCTGTTACGTTTATCTCATCTCTTTCGCCAGACTATCTGCTGCCTCATTCTTTCTGGTATGTCAACAATCCAGAATTCTCCTGGGCACTAAAGCTAAGAGCAGTAACATGAGGGTCACTTTTTCCAGATCAGCCCTGTTTCGGACATGGTTTGTGTTTCAGCATTAGAGACACAATGCAAATATAAGGAAAATATAAAAATAATGCAGCTACCCAGATACCCAAACTCTTTCAAAGTGTTTTAATTAAACAACTCGAGAATCACCTCATGTTGCTGTCCCACAGCACATGGATGCTGGCTCCTTGAAGCCGACTTCCTCTCAAAGAAAGGGTTCATTACCTTACCCATGCCTAAGCTGTACCTCTGTGCAGGCTGCCAAATAGCTGCTCTTTTAATCAAAACCAGTTCAAGGGCTTTATTTCTGAGTTGGAAGAGCCACTAATTTGAGCAGAAGCACCAAGGCTGTGTCTTTGGTCAACCATATCAACTCTATGAAATAATACTATGAAACATTCATGCTCATCTCTTCTTGAACGACACATCTCCAACTACCTTTCATGCACAATCCTAATGAATTTTGAGATTTAAAAATCTCAGTTTTGGTTTGTGTGGGTGAGGGGCTAATATCACAATTCTTCCAAAGAGATTTCCAAAATTATCTTCAGCTAGGAGAAGTTAACACTCACACTCCGTAACACTCTTGCTGTTCTCTGGATATGCTTATTGCTTTTGATTCAGGGCTGCATTTCTTTGGGTTTAAACTTCTTATTACAAAGCACACCAAATGTGTGTTTAATTCAGCACCTGAACAATGCCCTGCAAAAATAAACATATTCAGTGGCAGTGGCTGCATTCACCAAACAGCTCCTGTATTATTTTGGAGAGGAGAGACCAATTTTGTGGTGCTCGGACCAAACACCCTACAACTGTTGATAGACACACACCTCACACTTGAAAAGAATCACCTTATCTATCTCCTCTACCTTTCCAATGTCATCTAAGGATATAACAAAACAGAATACATGAGCTTGTAGAGGACAGTCCGCCGTGATCAGTGCTTAGCAGACTGTTCCTTCTGCCCTAGGCTCCACACTGACTCCTCCATTTGTTTACTAGTTGGTGTCTGCTTGCTCTTCTGGGCTAGCCACTCTTACAGGTTAAGAACGAACCTCTAATATGCACTGTGTTCCCTGAACAGAAGAGGGAGGCTACTTTAGTCCAGTCTAGCATCGGGCATGAGGGCGTTCAGACTACAGGATACAATGACAAGACTAGCCAAATACTGGCCTCAGGGTCCTCATATCTTTAGCCAGAGTCCTAACCCTAAACCTTGGATCTTCTCACCAGGAACTACGGCAGTTCTTTCTTAGGCAAACCTCCTTATCCTCTCAGAACTTCCTCAATTTTACTTAGAGGAAAATGGGAAGGAGTCACAAGGACACTTGGGACCCAAATAATCTCATTTTGTGTTAGTAATCAAAACACTTAATGTCATAACTAAGGACCAGTTTAAAACTCCAGGTTTTGGCATTTAAATACCAGCTCTGCCACTTTCTATTTGGAATCTGAGTGTGATTTATTTGCTTAGTTTCCTTAGCTCCAAGGTTGGATCCCCAGAAAACCCAGGTGGTTCATACCTGTAATCCTAGCACATGAGAAGCAGAGTCAGGAAGTTTGAGACTGCAGTTCAGAATAATAATAATAATAATAATAATAATAATGAAAAGGAAAGGAAAAAGACAAAACTAAAATGCAAACCACATAGCCTAATTAGGGACATTATAGACACTCAGTTACATGAGCTTACAATCATTAAACATCTCTATTTTTCAAGTATGCAAACATCAACTGCCTTAACCTTTAGACAAATTGAAGAGGACAGGCTTCCAGATTCTGCTGTTTGAAATCCACAGGATGCACGTGAGCATTATTATTCCTAATGGGAGCTACATTTGCCAGAGCTTGTGATGATCAACCACTTCTGTCAACTAATCTGTGTACTGGGGTTTGATATTTTTATTTTATTTTATTTTATTTATTTTGTGTGTGAGAGCAGTCCTGCACCCACGCGTCTGTTGGTGCTCGTGCTGGTGTGTGGGTGTGAGGTGGGCAGGCGTGGTTCAGACCGGCCAAAGTCTCCTTCCTTATCCTCAGCAGGGTGTTGAGGTTGTTCCCAGGCCCAAAGTCGCCTCGCTCAATTTGTTCATGTCCCAGACCAAACACTGGCCGCAGATACTAAGTGGAGCACTCCCAAGTACCTGGGCGAGGTAGCCCTACCTCAATTTAGAGGTTGTAGGAGCTGTGTACTGGGGTTTCTTTCTAAAAATATTTATGGAGAATCATGAACTCTAAAACATCTAAATAAAAGCCAAAAAGCGCTATTTTACAGAACAACCACACACACCAAAAGTCTGCGTACAATTTCCTAGTGCTTTTGGAATCCGAGAGCACGGACCGGGAGCGGGCGGCGAAGGGTGAAACCGACGGAATTTATTAATAAAGACAACTGTGTGACTAACATAAGAATAAGGTAGACCTGGACCAAGGTTAAGGAGAGAGAGCGTTTCCGCGGAGTTAAGCGGCCAGTCAGGAGGCGCGGCGGGTCCTGAAAGGGACAGTGAGCAACAGGTGGACGAGCGAACACGGGTCGCACCGCCGGGCGCCGCGCGCCGCGGGTGGGGCTCGACTCACCGCTGACCGCAGAGCTCCTACCCCGGCGGGCCAGGGTCTGCTGCACTTGCTCCTGGATCCGCTGGCTCCGGGCCGCCGTGTCGCCGCGGCCCCTGCTGCCCACCAGCCTCAGTCTGGCCTCGGAGGGCAGGGCCAGGCTGGAGCTGTCCAGGTGTCCTAGGATCTGCTGGCCCAGCACGGTCCGGATGTAGCCACACTCGGCCAGGGAGCCCGGGACCGCCATCGCGTCGGCGAGGTGACCGGCGAGGGACTGCCAGGACCTGCCGGCAGAGCCACGGAGGCGTGGGGACCGGACGCAAGTCCCGCCCCGCCCCGCCCAACAGGGACCCAGGCCCGCAGGGGACAGGGGCGTGGCTCCGGCAAAGCAGGCGCACTCAGCCCGGGGCGAGCACGTCCTCCGAGGCCCCACGTACACAGCGCTCGCCTCGCGAAGGATTGTGGGAGGAGCTGCCCTTAGGACAGGTGCAGCCGGGAACTTCGCCTCGTGAAGTGAGTAGCACGTCTAGTTAATTAGACTCAGTCACACTGTTCCAAATGTTCACTGATGATGAAAGGTGTATGAAATAGAAGTCTTCAAAGTCTTTTTTTATTCTTAGGGCAACTTCAGTACGACGTGCTTTTCGCACAGATGGAGTCCCAGAAACATATGCTCTTCTTCAGTGAAAGCCTCTGCTTGCTCTTGCAAATACACAAATTGTACCCAGTGCACTCTTGTCCACCCACTTCGTTCTTAAGGAACATGCCCACACAGAGAAACTCCAATAAGAGGCTCAGAGAAGAGATGAGTTTTAATATGCTTTTTAATAGCCCTCCTAACGTTGAGTAAGTCCTCTTTATGACAACCTCTTTGTAGGGGAACCCATGCAAGAGGCCTCTGACATTAAATCCTCCTCAACTTGAGTTTATCATGCTATTAATTATGGTTCAAATGTAGTTGAGTAGTGAGAACTTAAGAGCTACATGCAACAGAAGGATCCTTCACCTTAAAAGTTAACAACCAACGGCACTCCTCATATATACTGGTATTTAGACTTGGGAGAAGAAAAAAAAAATCTGTGTTTGGCATTGGAGCGAGGTCTTCCCTTTGGTTGCTTGGGTTTGTACCTTTGTTGGAATGCTAGAGAACACAGTCTCTCTCCTCCACAGGTTCCTAACCAGACAATTAATGCGCTTCCTGTTTTACTGAGCATCAAGGGAGTGAAGAGGGAATCAGGGACTAGTCACCCTTTCTCAACAGACCTCATGGTCGAAAGTCATACAGAAGGCACTGAGAAAGTGGGAGCTATGAGGACAGCAGCTCTTGGAAGCAATTATGCCAGTCTTTAGGTAAATTATACCTGTGAAGCTCGGCTTGCCCAGCCAGGTGTAAATGTGCAATCGTGATGCTGAGATTTTACCGAAAGCAAAGAAGACAAGAATGAGCTTGGGTGATGGCGGCGGCGGCTGAGGAAAGCATGAGTGTGGCTGCGCTAGCCATGTCAGTTCCCGACAGCACCGGCGGGTCTCCCAAGGCCGAAGGAGGAGTCGGAGCCGCGGGCGAAGAGAAGGACGCAGCCCCTCAAGGAACGGAGGTCTTTGGGGAAAGCGAGGAGGATGGGGACGACGTGTTCGAGGTGGAGAAGATCCTGGACATGAAGGTAAGAACCTTTATAAAGTTCGATGGAAAGGATATACATCTGATGATGATACCTGGGAGCCTGAGGTTCATCTGGAAGACTGTAAAGAAGTTCTTCTTGAATTTAGGAAGAAACTTGCTGAGAACAAAGCTAAGGCAATAAAGAAAGATATTCAGAGACTGTCTCTAAGCAGTGACATATTTGAGACACAGTGTGACAGTGACCAGCAGAGTGACACAAAAGAAGACACTTCACCGAGGAAGAAAAAGAAAAAAAATAAAGTGCAAAGAAGAGAAAAGTCCAGAGGATCTTAGGAAAAAACAAAACAAAACTGGGAAAACTAAAAGATAAGTTCAAATCAGAGCTGGAGAGCACCTCTGAAAACTTAGGTTTTGATGTAAGGACAAAGAAAAGGATTTTGGAAGTCAAGGAAGAATTAAAGGACTCCAAAAAGCCCAAAAAGGATGAAATAAAGGAAACCAAGGAATTAAAGAAAGCTAAACGGGCTGAAATAAGAGATTTAAAGTTTAAAATAAGAGAGGATGTCAAGGACAACCGGAAACCAAAGAAAGATCGGCAGGTGGAATCCACACTGGAGTCTGAGTCCCCCGGACCTGATGAGTCCCTCCTTCCAGAGGATAACGGGGAGGACTTTCTTTCTGACAACAGAGAAGAGACTCCAGAGACAAAAGCAGGACAGGATACAGTGCAAGAGGGTATTTTTGAGAAACATCTGGATAGCCTTGTAAGTCCTGAAGAGGATGCTGGTGCCAGAGTCAGAAGGAAGAAGAAAAAGCCAAGGAAGTTTGAGGAACCAAAAGAAACCAAGAAGCTAGAGAACACAAACACTTTTTCAGAAAGGAAAATAACACCTAAAAAGCAAAGGTGTCAGGACAAGGGCCGAAGTAACCTTGAGTTAATAAGTAAGTTAGCGTCACCTGTGTCTGCCCAGGCCCTGAAGAGTTCCAGCCTGAGTGGGGAAGAGAAGGGCCTAAAGGCCCCTGACTCGGCAGAGGAGGAGAAAGAAACGACAAAAAATGAACCCAAAGAAAAATACCAGAAAAAGTATGATTTGGACAAAGAAGAAAAATGCCGAAAAGAGCCAAAGGGATTAAAATCATTTAAGGAAATCAGAAGTGCATTTGATTTATTTAAAAAAACAGTAGACAAAAATGATGTTATTGAGAATAATTGGAAAAGAGAAGAAATCCCAGTGGATTATAAAACTACAGATGATCACAAAACCAAGGACAAGTGTTCACTTAAAGAAAGAAATACTAGAGATGAGACGGACACTTGGGCATACATTGCTGCAGAAGGGGATCAGGAAGTTTCAGACAGTGGGTGCCAAACGGACGAGAACTCAGATGGCAGGCAACAGATTTTGAGTTTGGGTATGGACCTGCAGTTGGAGTGGATGAAATTAGAAGATTTTCAAAAGCATCTTGATGGGGAAGATGAGACCTTTACCACAACAAATGCGATTCCAAGTAATTTGTTGAGGGATGCTGTGAAAAATGGAGATTATATTGCTGTGAAGGTTGCACTGAACTCAAATGAAGAATACAACTTAGATCAAGAGGATTCTAGCGGGATGACGCTGGTGATGCTGGCTGCAGCCGGAGGGCAAGATGACCTGCTGAGACTCCTTATCACCAAAGGTGCAAAAGTGAATGGGCGCCAGAAAAACGGGACCACAGCCCTCATTCATGCCGCTGAAAAGAATTTTTTAACCACTGTGGCTATTCTTTTGGAAGCTGGAGCTTTTGTAAATGTCCAGCAAAGCAATGGTGAGACTGCACTCATGAAAGCATGTAAAAGAGGAAATTCGGACATTGTACACCTTGTGATTGAATGTGGAGCTGACTGCAATATTTTGTCAAAGCACCAAAATAGTGCATTGTACTTTGCAAAACAGTGTAACAATGTGCTTGTGTATGAACTGCTGAAGAGCCATTTGGAAACACTTTCAAGAGTTGCGGAAGAAACAATAAGGGATTACTTTGAATCTCACCTTGCTCTTTTGGAACCTGTTTTCCCAATAGCCTGTCATCGGCTCTGCGAGGGACCAGACTTCTCAACAGATTTCAATTACAAGCCCCTCAGAACATACCAGAAGGCTCTGGTGTCCTGCTCTTTATTTTCCATGCAAACTTCTTGGGTAAAGAAGTTATTGCTCGGCTCTGTGGACCATGCAGTGTACAAGCTGTAGTTTTAAATGATAAATTTCAACTTCCTGTTTTTCTGGATAGTCACTTTGTTTACTCATTCAGCCCTGTGGCCGGCCCCAATAAATTGTTTATAAGGTTGACGGAAGCACCCTTTGCCATGGTTAAGTTGCTAATAGGTGCATACAGAGTGCAGCTGCATTGACCACAGGACTGCGACTGTGTAGCAGTTTGGAATTCTGGTGTACCCGAAATGTTCAGATGTAGTTTTCCCTGTAAACTTGCAATTTAGACCTGTTGCCTGGTAAGGTACCAGGGGCTTCACCATACATACTCTACATGTGTTTGTGCCATTGTTCAAAATGTTCAATGTTCTGCATAGTTTTATTTCCACAATGTGGAACAGTACATATGAGAACTATTTAATTAAAAACTTTTGAACTTGAAAAAAAAAAAAAAGAATGAGCTTGAAGGCTATAACGGTTAAGTTACAACAGTAAGTCCTATTGCACGTGTCTTTAAACCCACCCCTCTTTTTCTCTTCTCTTCTAGCTCCTTCTGAAAGTCCCAGGTCTGTTGCTTTAAAAGATGACCCCACTTCTCCACGGCCAGTAGGCGTATTCCCTGGCTTTTGTACCTGGAGAACTGTGACTTATGAGGTCCCTCTCCACCTTCTGCCGCAGGGGACTGGCAAGTAATTTCTCATTTATCTCAGGAAAGTGTAGCTTCACTTTCCTGTTCCCTTTCATATCACTTTTTAAAGTGCTGTTGTAACTGTTGCAATCCTATTATGTATGTTCCAATAAATGAGGACATCTTTATTGGTAATTAAATGATTTGATAAGAGAAAGGCAATTAGCTTATGAGTGAAGGATATAGCAGCCAATGTTAGCCCAGCTTTTGCAAGTGCTGTGCCATAAACCATGTTTTATATATTTTTATACCTCAATCTCCTGTCTGCATATGGGAACAACAAATATACCTACATAAAGTGTTGCTGTGATCACTAAACAAAGAGTTGTACATAAGAAATGTTCAATAGCCCTTAGGAGTCCATTCTGGATTCTCTGACTTTCTTCAAGTCTCTTCCATAGATCACCATCTTATGCTTTCACAAACACACATGCATGAGCATTGGTATGTGCGTGCTGGCACACACACCGTTCACACATGCACCATTCACACATACATACACACACACTATTCACCATTCACACACACATACCATTCACACACACATTATTCACCATTCACACACACACACCATTCACCATTTCTCTTCTCTGCATATTTTTTTCCATAGTTCTTATCTTCATCATGTGAAATGGCCACCATAGCTTCCTATGTTTGGATGTTTGGTCCCCAGTTGGTAGAACTATTTGGGAAGGATTAAGAGGTGTGGCCTTGATGAAGGAGATGTGTCACTGGGGGTGGGCTTTGAGGTTTCAAAAGCCCATGCCTGGCCCAGTCTCACTCTCTTTCTGCCTGAAGCAGATCAGATGTGAGTTCTCAGCTGCTTCTCCAGAGCCATGCCTGCCTACCTCCTGCCATGATGATTAGGGACTAACCCTCTGAAACTGTAAACAAACCCCCAATTAAATGCTTTCTTTTAAAAGGCACCTTGCTCATAGTGTCTCCTCACAGCAACAGAACAGCAGGTACTTTCTTTTGTCCATTGCTGTTCTCCAGGACCAAGTAAGTAGGTCTACACTGAACGAATGGGTCGACCAGGAGAACATGCAGTACCTTACATACTGAGTACACAAAATTGTTAGTGTAATTATTTATGTTTTCAAACTCTTGTAGTAACTTGCTACATAAAGTCACATAAATATCAGTGAAACTCATTTGCTCTTAGAGGTTAAAAAATAAACTAAACCAAGGTAATGTTCTTAAGTTTGAACTCACAGAACTGAGGGCTTTAGTAAAAAACAGTCTCCTTGAAACGAAGACAAGCACACAAGCTTCTGAGAGGCACCTTTGAAAGCAAGAATCTGCTGCAGGAGCAATAGCTTAAAGACTGGGAGAGGAAGTTTTCAGGCCTCAGCTCCGTGAACCCAACTGCATCGTAGATATTTCTATATCCTAGCAGAGTGCAGGCCGGGCCTGGTCTCTTTCCTGGGAAAAGGCCTATTGACTTCCTAAAGTATGAGCAAGCTCTGAGATAACTCTTGAAGGTAGCTTCTTCCCAGCAAATTGAAACATGGAAACAAAATGCTAGGCACCCTTTATGGTGCCTGGCTGTTCTGTAATCAGCTACCTTTTAGTGTTTAGGTTCAGTTTCAAAAACTTCTCTTTTTCTCTTGACTTTCAACAAAATACGATTTTTAAAAAGTAATCCACAGAAATGTTAAAGTGAAATGTGATGGATAGCCAGATGATCAGGTAATGTCTTATCCTGTTTGTTCGGTTTTTGTTTTTTGTTTTTTTGTTTTTTTTTTTTTGTCAACTTGACACAAGCTAGAGTTACCTAGGAAGAAGAACCTCAGTTGAGAAAATGCCTCCATGAGATCATCTGTGGGCAAGTCAATAGGGCGTTTTCTCCATCAATCAATGTGGAAGGGCCCAGACCCCTATGGGTGGTGCTGTCCCTGGGCAATTGCTCCTATGTGGTATAAGAGGCAGGCTGAGCAAGTCAGTAAGCAGCATTCCTCCATGGTTTTTGCTCTAGTTCCTGCCTTCAGGTCCCTGCTTGAATTCATGTCCTGATTTCCTCTCATGATGGACTATAAGCTGTGAGATGAAATAAACCCTTTCCTTCCCGAGTCGCTTTTATTGCAGCAATAGAAACCTAAGACTAGTCCCTTTTGCTGTGAACCTGTGATAAGAATTCAGGAATTCTTGAGTTTTCAACTTACTGTATTCCTTTTTATATATATAAAAAAAGACAGGATGTTTAACCCACACTCACTTTGAACTAGGTATGTAGCCAGGGAAGACTATGGTATTGAGGAGTCAACTCACTACCTTATGCAGGTCATCAGCTAAGCTACATTCCAAGCCCATGATTTACATACACACTATCTACTTGAAGCATTTATCTGTCATTGTTTTCAATTATATAGTTAGGTTTTCTCAAAGTTATTTTTATTTTTGTTAACCATATACAAATTCTTTTATGAGAATTAGGGTATATTAAAAATTCAGAAAGGTATTTGAACACTAAATATATCACATCTTTATGTGTGGGTGTGTATGTGTATATATGTTCCTGTGTGCACATGTGTATGCAAATGCTCCTTGTGTACATGTATATGTGGAGGTCAGAGGTCATCATTAGAAGTCTCCCTTACTCTATGTCCACCTTATTATTTAGGACATGGTCTCTCACTGGAATTCCCCTGTGTAGACTGGCTAGCCAGCAAGTCCTAGGGATAGCCCTGTTTCAGCTTCCCACAGAACTAGTGTTGTAGGCATGCACTTATGATATTTTTAGACTTCAAACATGTCCTCCAGTCATGATGGCCATTGAGGTGGAATGAGACAAGGAAAATATGGGGACATGGGAAGGGAAAGAAGCCTCTCACCCTGGAGTCTAGTGATGTCTCTTCCAGTTGAGAAGCAGAATTCCCCCACAAATAACATTTTGTGTAAAGATTGTGGACATAGAGATAGTATTTGTTTCATAGATATTTTATGTTAAAATACCAATGAATAAATTTTAAGGACTGTGCTGGATAGCATTATGTCAAATTGACACAAGCTAGAGTCATCTGAGAGGAGGGAACCTCAATTGAGAAAATGTCCCTGTAAGATCCAGCCGTAGGATATTTTCTTAATTTGTGATTGGTGGAGAAGGGCCCAGCCCACTGTGGGTGGTACCATCCTGTCTTCCTTCAATGATGACCAGTAATATGAAAGTGTAAGCCAAATGAACCCTTTCCTCCCCAAGTTCATTGGTCATGGTATTTCATCGCAGCAATATTAACCCTTACTAAGATAATGAGGTATTGCTCTGACAGACCTGAACATGTTGTTTGGGGAGGATTGTGGAAGGACTTTGAAACTTTGTGCAAGAAAAGCCATTGAGTGTTCAATGCTTGTTGAGCTCTTCTGAAGCTTAGAAGATAATGTTGAGGGAAAAGCAAAAAATGGAGGCCTGGCTTGTGACATTTCAGAGGGAAGTTTAAAATCTCTATCTGGACCATTTGTTATTTTGAATGAAGATTCTGGTTAGCTGGGGCTGAAGAATCAGCTGTAATTAACAAAATACCAGAACTACTGAAGTGAAACCTTTGCTTTGCTGGGATACTTGATGTTGGTCAGCTAGAGCTGAGAAGTTAGTGGTGATTAAGAAGAGACCAGGATTGTTGAGGTGAAATCTTCTGGGAAGTGTTTTCTGAGAGCACAGAGAAGTAGTGTTACCTCACTCTGAGAACCAAGGTTGTACCTCACTCTGGCCACCAAATGCGGTCATGTAAGAGTCACCAAAGTGATACTGGTTTTGAAGGCATGAAGGGGTCATGGAGAGCAGCTGAGGCTAGGCACTGTGAGAGGCCAGGAGAGGCCATTGGTGAAGATGTAGCCTCAGTTGGCAGTTGAAAGCCCAGGACTCAAGGGGTCATGCAAAGAAGTTGAGGCTTGGCACCATGAGGTAAAAGTGCAGCATGGTTGCAGCAGAAGACCCCAGATTTTGGAGATGACAGTACCATGGGATGACCACCAAGAACAGCAGCAGCAGTGGAGTGGAGCCAACCAGGGCCTAGAAGACAAGCTGTGTGTGTTTCAGAGGGCAGAGCCAAAAAAATGACCCAAGCATCTTAGAGGAGTCCTGTTGTGGAATATTACTTTAACTATATAATAATGTGTTACATTTGTTTATGCTGCATTTGTTTAATGATGTGAAGATGTGTTGCTTTACCTGCCTACAGAACCTGATTGGTCTAATAAAAAGCTGAATGGCCAATAGTTAGGCAGCAGAGGATTAGGCAGGACTGGTGGGCAGAGAATAAATAGGAGGAGGAATCTTGGCTGGAGAAGAGAGAGAACAAGGCAGGAAGAGAGGGAGATGCCCAGGGCCAGCCAGCCAGGCAGCCACTAGCCAACCAGACATACAGAATGAAAGAAAGTTAAAAATCCCTGAGGCAAAGAAACAGGTTAATTTAAGTTATTAGCGCTAGCAAGAAACAAGCCTAAGCTAAGGCCGAGCATTCATAACTAATAAATAATAAGTCTCTGTGTCATGATTTGGGAGCTGCTTGGTGGTCCAAAAGAAGCCTGCTACATTTGGCATTCCAATGTGGGGCCCAAATTTCTACATAGGGCCTGAGAAAGCTGAAAGAAAAACAAGGAAAAGAATAAGAAAATGGATATGACTCCTTTAAGAGGCTCTGCTGTACTTGAGTAGCTGGCACGCAGGGTAGAAACAACAGTCTAAGTAAAGCACCTGCCACAGTGAGAACACCAGCTTCCTAGAGCTGGGACAGTTAAATGCAAGTTCTGATTAAACACTTAGATAGGCTTAAGGCCTGTTTAAGACCTGAGGAGTGGGTGGAGCCATTTGCCGAAGCAACAGATGAGGGCCTAAATGCAACTTAGCAGGTTATGGTTTGGCTCATGTGGTCAGAAAAGGCTAGAGACATGCAATAAAGACAGGTTCAGATGGAAAAAACAAAAAACCTGTAAACAGGTTACAGTGTGTTTAAAAATGTGTGTAGGCTTAAGAAAAGAAAATAGGTATAGACAGTCATAGGAAAAATAAGTAGTTTAAAAATAATAAAGTAAAATCTTTAAAGAGAGAGTAAAGTAATATAAAGGGGAAAAGGCATATACAGATGGGAAATACTCAGGGAGTCTGGATCCTGTGTGATGTTGTGCTGACTTTAAATTGTTTGAATGCTGATGAGTGAATGACAGCTGCTGAGAGTCATGGGACTGAAAAGGGGCTGCTGGATTAAACCAGCCTGGGTGCTTTAGGGATGTCTTAACTTTAGAATGGAATTGAAAAAATGTATTGTATTGGGGGAGAGGTTATACTTTTGTTTCTACAGGAAATGAAAGGTTGTGGATTCCTTCAAGGTTAATGGAGATCAGATTTGATGGGAGAGACCTGAAAATCTTGGCTACAGATATGAAGAAATAAACCAAGAAAAACTACAAACAGGTGACATATATACTGATCCCTCTGCATGGGAACATTCTGAGACTGGACAACAAATGTTACAACTAGTTTTCCCAGGATTTGACCATTATCTAAATTTTTTTCAGGGTTCCTCAAAGATGCCATCACCCTCAGACAACAGGAAGCAGTCTAGAGAACACAACACCCACATTCCCAAGAGATGGGGTGGGTGGTTTTTGGTCATTTGGTGAGTTATGGACGTTTGTCATCATTTAGTGGGGATTCAGGAATATAGGATAAAAAGACAGCTATTAGCTTCAAATATTTTACATTTGATATGGATTTGGTATATTGATACAAATTTAAAGTTATTTCTGTTATACTGTATGTATGTCTCTACTCTTGTTTGGGGTATTGTGCTTAAGCATCTCATTTTAAAATGTCATGTACAATTTAGAAATACAGGTTAGTAGTTAGTCATCTATAATAATCAAACTTATAGTAGTCATGCTAGGTATGTTTTCAAAGTTAAATAGATATATTTTAGATAGATAGATGCTCTCCAAATGCTTCAGAGACCTACAAAATATGGCATTTAAGATGTTTAATAACTTAAGGCTTTTCATGACAGTGCTCCTGGCAGCACCAATGTACTTCATAAAAGGATGATGGGCATTGAAGAACCTCCAAATGGAGTTTGTTTTCATTATGGCAAAGCTAGCCATTTGGACAAGAAACTGCTCTTGCCTTCAAACTGGTCATGCATGACACAAAGGTAAAAGATTGCTGAACTTTGTCAAAACTAGGAGGGACAGTCCTTCAAAAGTCCTGCTTCATAGAAAAGTCTGCCAGATATTCTAGGCCTGTAGGCCAAAGGTGAATGCCCCAATGTTGCAGCAGAACCTTGGGTGACTGTCCAGGCAGCCAAATGTCTCTGTCATTTCTATAGTTTTGGAGGTGGCTTGCATTGTTCTTCCTGTTTACTGAGGAAATATTATATTCTTTTGGGGTCTTTGATGGAGTTGAAGACTACATAATTATAATTACAGTTTTCCTTAATTATGATAGAAGGTAAATTAGATAAAAAAAACTTTGAACTCACAAAGATAGGATAAATAATGGAGTATTTTCTCTGAATTTGCTAAATATAAATGGACTGGATATTATAAATGTGATTCTTACTTGATAATTGTTCTTATTGCATATAGTGTTACTATGTTAAAGTCAGAACCTTTCTTTTTTATTTAGACAAAAGGGGGGAAATGTTTTGGAATATTACTTTAACTATGTAAAGATGTATTACATTGTTTATGCTGCATTTGTTCAATGATGTGAAGATGTGTTGCTTTGCCTGCCTAAGGCACCTGATTGATTTAATAAAAAACTGAATGGCCAATAGCTAGGCAGTAGATGGATAGGTAGGGTTGGCAGGCAGAGAGAATAAGTAGGAGGAGAAATATAGCCATGGGAGAGAAGAGAGAGAACTAGGGAGAAAGAGAGGGAGAGATGTCTGGGGCCAGCCAGTCAGGCAGTCACCAGCTAACCAGACACAGAGGAAAGCAGGAAAGTAGGATATACAGAATGAGAGAAAGGTTAAAAGCCCCAAGGCAAAATGTGGATGAGGAGAAACAGGTTAAATTAAGTTACAAGAGCTGGTGACATAAGCATTAGATAAGGCTGAGCAGTCATAACTAATTATAAATCTCTGCATCATAATTTGGGGGCCATAGTCCAGGAAAGCCTGCTACAGAATCATGAAGATCCTCAGTGGATCCAGACATTGGAGTTTGATTCTTCTTTGACATAATTGTGACTGTGGCCTGCTTCTTCTCTTTTGAAATAAGAAAGTATTTAACTTAATTTTGATTTTTACAGGAGCCCACAGTTCACAGACCTTGAATTTTAAAAGACTTTTTATTTAGATTTTTAACATTATTTACATTTTTAATGTGAGCTCTTCAGAATGAAAGAAAGGAAAGGTTGTGACTTAATAGTGATGTGTTTGTGTGTCAAGGTGACAAGGGGTCAATTGTGCTGGATAGGTTTATGTCAACTTGACACAAGCTAAAATCATCTGAGAAGAGGGAACCTCAATTGAGAAAATGCTCCATAAGACCAGGCTGTAGACTGTGCTAAGGGCATTTTCTTAATTAGTGATTGATGGGGGAGGACCCAGCCCATTGTGGGTGGTGCCATCCCTGAACTAGTAGTCCTGGGTTCTATAAGAAAGCAGGCTGATCAAGCCATGTTGACCAAACCAGTAAGCAGCATCCCTCCATGACCTCTGTGTCAGCTCCTGCCTCCAGGTTCCTGCCCTGTTTGAGTTCCTGTCTTGACTTCCTTCAGTGATGAACAGTTATATGGAAGTGTAAGCCAAATGAACCCTTTCCTCCCAATTTGCTTTTGGTCATGGTGTTTCATCACAGCAATAGTAACCCTGACAAAGACAAGGACCAAGTGTTCATGGCCTTGGGTAGGCGTGATAGTTACGGAAGCCTTAATGGGGGTTGGAACTTCCAGACCAAAGCTGGAATGGCTACCCACTACAGTGTTCCATGGTTTGTGTATGGAGGTTAGAGACTACTCCAGGAGTCAGTTCTCTCCCCTCATTCCACTGTGTGAGTACCAGGGGTCCAACTGAGCTCACTAAGCTTTGCAGCAAGCACCTTTGCCATCTGAGCCATTTTACTGGCCCTAAAAATATCTTTAATAAACCCCCAACTCCTCTGTTTCATACTGCCTAGTCCTGAATTTTTTTTTTTTTTTTGTCAAACCCAAGGATCTTGTTTTACCCAAGTCAAGATACATAAAAGGTAAGGTAACTCCACAGGCTGTGAGGTGGCAAGATAGAAACATCTCTGTCTTCCGCTTCTCTTTGGGCACTCATTTGGGATTCATATGAAACATTTTGATGTGTTTCCCTAACATTTACTTAACATGTCTGTATGGTTTGTCTACTTCTGTTTACTGTCCAGAGACTTACATAATGTTTAATGAGTGCCACTGGGACCAAAGATAAAAATCCCTTTGAGAAATCCTTACCTGATTCTTGGGTCAGATGGAATAGTGGATGGTTTGCTCAGAAAAAAATTGAACTGTCTCTGGGTGAGAGCTGATGGAGTTACCCCACAAAGAAGCATAGTCTGAATCTAAAACACATTAAAGACCACTTCTCTACTATTTCTTGATCATTGTGGTGGTTTGAATGAAAAGGGCCCCCATGGACTAATATATTTGAATGTTTGATGCCCAATTGGTGGGACTGTTTGAGAAGGATTATAAGGTGTAGCTTTATTGGAGGAGATATGTCACTGATTGTAGGCTTTGAGGTTTAAAATAAAATCCCACACCATTCCCAGTTAGATTTCACTCTATCTTCTGGTTGCTGTCTCAGTATGTAAGTTCTCAGCTACTACTCCAGCACCATGTCGGCTACTTGCCAACATGCTACCAGCCATGGTGGTCATGGACCAACCTTCTGAAACTGTAAGCTCCAATTAAATGCTTTCTTTTATATGTTTCCTTGGTCATGTTGTCTCTTCACAGCAATAAAAAAGTAACTAAGACAATCCTAATATCTTAAAAGCATCCACTATTCTACTTTACTTTCTGTGATGCTAACAGCCTCGCATATGGAGACCCTGGTGTTCTTATTCTTAGCACTGTGTTACCAGTTTGCCTTTTCTCTTTGTGAGGATATAATCTCTTCAATTATGTATTCTCACTAGATAAGGAAGAGTCTTCTATAACTATCCAGGCTGCCCTGGTTAGTTTTTGTCAACACAAGGTAGAGTCATCTGGGAATCTCATGCCTCCATCAGATTGGCCTGTAGACAACTCTGCAGGGCATTTTCTTGATTAATGAGTGATGTGGGAAGGACTTAGCCACTGTGGGGGTGCCATCCCTGGGCAGGTAGTCCTAGGAGGTATAAAAGGTAGCTGATATGAGCCTGAGGAACAAGCTGTAGAGGGCACAAGGTCTTTGTGCTCAAAGATAAAACTAGGGAAACCAGGAATGTTTAACTTGCAGGGCTGTCTCTTCAATGGAAGAGATGCATAACCTGTTTTCTGCCCAGAAGGCTGGGGAGGGATGTGGTTAGTAGCCTGGTCATCCATGCTATCTGTAGGGCTGGGCAACACCTGACTCCCTCAGATACTTACGTTTATCTCAGTCATTCTCCAGAGACCCTTGTCTTGACCATTGTTTCTCAGTCAGTCTGTAGAAACCACTTTGCAAAGAATTTTGATGTAGTCATGCCTTAAGCTTTATTAATACAAGATTGAGTTAATTATCACCAGGAGACTTTTTTCCAAAATTTTACTGTACTTAAATTTGCATAAAATAAACTGCCAGACTCTAGAAGTTTGAACCAACACTGGCTTCTGAGTTGTGTTGAAACGGACTTCCTTCTTGCCTCCCATGGATTATTACCCTGTCAGCCCTGGTGTTTGTAAAGACCCCCAGACATGCCATTAAGCAGCATTCCCCCATGGTCTTTATGTCAGTTCTTGTCTCCAAGTCTCTACCTTGATTTCCTGCCCTTGTTTCCCTTGATGATACACTGTAATGGGAAGTGTAAGCCAGATAAATCCTCTCTACTCCAAGTTTATCATAGCTCTAGAAAAGCCAACTATGACAAAGGCCATAACATGTTTAGATTCCATGTGTTCTCATATCACAACAGGTTATAACCTGTCTGCTATTTGCATCAATGTCTTTAGACTTTGCACTGTCTTATTCAGAGTGAGGATGTCCCCAGAGATGCCTGGAAGGAAAAATGGAAACTAGCACTTTAGAAAATGTCCCATGGGAGTTAATGGCTACATGGGTGGGCCTATGGTATCTGATCCAGGAAAGGAACTCAGCTTCAGTTATCTCAGATGTGGTGGTTTGAATTATGATGGCCCCAGAGGCTCATGTTTGAATACTTGGTCCCTTGGAGGGACCCCTTGGGAAGGATTGGGATGTGTGGCCTTGTTAGAACTGTGTCACTAGGGGCAGGTTTGATGTTTCAAAATACTTGCACCATCCCCATGTCTCTTTCTCCACCTTGTGGTTATATCTCAAAATATGAGCTCTCTCCTATTCCTTTGCTCCACCGTCATGGATTCTAACCCACTAAAACAGTAAGCCCCAAATAAACTATTTCTTCTATAAATTGCATTGGTCATGGTATCTTATCATAGTAATAGAAAAGTAACTAAGATACCATGTTTGTGTTGGACAGACCAGGGTGTCTCCCCAGGTAGGGACTCACTGTGAGGATGTCAGGCCATTTTCTTTCTTCTTTCCTTTTTTTTTTTTTTTAGGGTGAATTCTTTTTTTTATTTTTTATTTTTTTATTTATTTTATTTTTTTATTAAGTTTATTTATTTTTTTCCACAAAGCAATTGCATTTTTAACATAGAACAATACATGAATCACCAGCATATATGCATACACAAAACTGCATCTTGAGTCAAGGTAGAAACAATAAATTTCTTCGTTTAAACAGTTCCATTTTAACCCAGTTCCAGCATACAGTTCCTAGATCATTACTATAAACTCGAAATTGTCCCATTGCAATGAAATCTCTATTGTGCATTTCATTTCTTAAGTCTCAAAATTCAAATGATAATTTCTGATACTAGCCTTCCAAATATGATAAATCCATAACCAAAATCTTTTTGTAGTTTTCTCATTAAGTTCAAGAAGTTCAAAAAAAAAAAGTAAAATCTGGTATCAGGCTTTCACTTCCAAATATGAAGAGACATTTTACAACCAAAACTTTTTGCAGTTAATAATTTTAGTTCAAACAAGCATCTCTGCAACTTTTGTTCTCACAGACAGAGACCTTTCTAGGTGCAGTAGTATTGTAAACCGCACTATTTTTGACGTTAGCTCAGGTTTTTCTGTATTGCATTGATTTTCCACAGATCTCAGCTGTGGGGAACTACTTTAGCAGATATATTTCTTATTACTTCTTATATACTTCTTATATTCATTCCATTTTCTTAATACTTATTTAAACTTACATTTACAACTAGTATCTTTACTTCTTACAAGCTTATTACTGTATGTTTTAGGACTACCTTAGATTCTTCTTGCAAGCTTATATTTTTAAAGGAACTCTATGGATCTATTTTACAAACTTATATAGGGCTACCATTAGCATATATTTAACTTAGTAAACACATAAAGATTTCTTAACACAGCTCTAACAAGACAGAATTTTTACAAACTCACATATCTTATTTTCATCTTTTTCTACTTCTTACTCTTAATTATTATCACTATCTCTATTAGAAAGATTCTCTTAACTAGACAGAAATATGTACATCATTTCTAAAGTTTAGAGTTTATAGTCAGCTTTGCTATACAATACTGGGATTTAGTGAGTGTTGTCGTTATAGAGTTGTAATACTTGTTGCTAGGGGACTGTACCATTCTCGGGATGAAGTCCCCAAATCAGAACTGCACCCGCCTCGCCAGCGCGCACTAAGGTGGGCAACCTCCAACAGGAACTTTCCTCGGGGCCTGCGCCCGTCCCAGCCAGTAAGTGAAAAACAAAAGCACCCACAACAGCCCTTCCACAGCTCCTTCAGAGAAACCCCTCTCCCACTGATTCCACTCTCACCCTGCACGCTCCCTTCCCCCCAGATGCAGAGCCCCAGACATCCCAGGCTGCTCTGCTCCTCTGCTAGCTGCCTTTGGAGGTAGGGGTTTTCTTTATCCCCGAATCTGCCTCAAACTCTTAGCAGCTTTCACAGGTCATGCATTTTCTGGGGAGGAATTTGTCTCTTCTATTTCTTCAGATGTTGGTGTGGGTTTATCTATTGCCTGAGTTTTCATGGGTGTGTTTAGCTTCTTTAGGTTGGATTTTTCCTTCTAGTGCTTTCTGTAAGGCTGGGTTTGTGGATAGGTATTGATTAAATCTGGTTTTATCATGGAATATTTTGTTTACTCCACCTATGGTGATTGAGAGTTTTGCTGGGTATAATAGTCTAGGTTGGCATCCGTGGTCTCTTAGTGTCTGCATAACATTTGTCCAGGACCTTCTAGCTTTCATAGTCTCTATTGAGAAGTCTGGTGTTATTCTGATAGGTTTGCCTTTATATGTTACTTGGTCTTTCTCCTTTGCAGCTCTTAATATTTTTTCTTTGATCTGTATGTTTAATGTTTTGATTATTATGTGGCGAGAGGACTTTCTTTTTGGGTCCAGCCTATTTGGTGTTCTGTAAGCTTCTTGTATCTTCATAGGTATTTCTTTCTTTAGGTTAGGAAAGTTTTCTTCTATGATTTTGTTGAATATATTTTCTGTGCCTTTGAGTTGGTATTCTTCTCCTTCTTCTATCCCTATTATTCTTAGGTTTGGTCTTTTCATGGTGTCCCAGATTTTTTGGACGTTTTGTGTTACGACTTTTTTGTCTTTAGTGTTTTCTTTGACGAATCTATTTTCTCTATTGTGTCTTCAGTGTCAGAGATTCTCTGTTCCATCTCTTGTATTCGGTTGGTTATGCTTGTTTCTGTAGTTCCTGTTCGTTTAGTCAGGGTTTCTATTTCCAACATTCCCTCAGCTTGTATTTTCTTTGTTGTCTCAATTTCTTTTTTCAGATCTTGGAATGTTTCTTTCATCTGTTTAATTATTTTTTCTTGGCTTTCTTTGCTTTCTTCCAATTTTTTGTTTGTTTTTTCTTCCATTTCTTTAAGGGAATTTTTTATTTCCTCTTTAAGGAAGTTTTTCATTTCCTCTTTAATGGAGTTTTTCATTTCCTCTTTAAGAGACTTTTTGTTTCCTCTTTAATGGAGTTTTTCATTTTCTCTTTAAGGGAATTTTTTATTTCCTCTTTAATGGAGTTTTTCATTTCCTCTTCAAGGGAATTTTTTATTTCCTCTTTAATGGAGATTTTCGTTTCCTCTTTGAGGAAATTTTTTATTTCCTCTTTAAGGGTATTTTTTATTTCTTCTTTAAGGGCCTCTATCATCTTCCTAAAGTCATTTTTAGGATTGATTTCTTCTGTTTCTTCTGCCTTGGTATGTTCAGGACTTGCAATTGTAGGGTCGGTAGCTTCTAGTGTTGTCATATATGTCTTTATGTTGTTGCCTGTATTTTTCCGCTGGCATCTGCTCATCTCTTTCTCTGCTCAGTGCAGATGGTGTAAGACCCTAACCCTTCAGGCCTACACCTCCAAGCCTCAGAAATGAGAAACTTCAAGCACCAGGAAATGAGAAACTAAAAATCTGGTTCTCTGGGCAAGCTGACCACCCCTGTTCTCAGTCGGGGAGGTGTATACTTATGATTCTAGTGATCTGGTTTGGTGGGTGGTTGGGTGGTCTTGATAAGTTCTTTTGAGAGCTTCTTGAAATACAGGATCCAAAGACACCTCTTACTCCGTGGCTTGCTGTATAACTGGGTGGCTGGCCCCTGATGTCCTCCTCCTTCTCTGGCTCCTCGATCCTTCAGGTTCCGGCGAGCACCCTCGTTGCCTCTGTAGCCACAGCTGCAGTGATCCCTGCCGTGCGGAGCCCAGGTCCCGCAGGGCACACCTGCCCCCGCACTGCGCTCTCCACTAGTTCCCAATTGAGAAGCAATCAGCAAGGTGTTTAACATCCACTGTGCGGGTACAGGTGTCCCTGAACCCCGCAGCTCCTCTTCTTGCATTCACCCAGCTCTACCGCACCCCAAAGGGTCACCTGGGGAGTCCCCGGCCACTGCTCCTTCCCTGTGCTCCCTACGACCATGCCGCCTGCGCCTTGCCTCTCACCCGAGTGCCCGGCAATCCGCTCACCCACAGGCCTGGGGAGACGCGCGGGAAGGATCGATCCAAACCGCAGACTCCCGAGGAAGGCAGAGAAACTTTGATGCTCTAGCCAGCTTTTCTTAACTTAAATTAATCCATCTATCTTTTGTCTCTGAGTTTTCATCTTTCTCTTTTTCGGTATACCTTTTTTGACGTCTTTCTTTGTGGCCCTGTTCCTCTTATTTCCACATCAGTTCATCATCCAATTTTGCTCTCACTCACCTTTCTTCTTTCCTTTTTTCTTTTAGATACACAAGTGAGCACTGAGAATATAGCCTAGTCTCACTACAAATTAGAAAATAAAAGTTTTGATCTGGGGCTGGACAGACGGCCCAGTAGGTAAGAGCACTGGCTATTCTAGAGGACCAAGGTTCAACTCTAAGCAAAAGATGGCTTACAAACATCTTTAACTCCAATTGCAGATCTGACACACTCTTCTGGGCACCAGGCATGCAGATAGTATACAGACATATATGCAGGGAAAATGCTCATACACATAAAATAAAATATGAAAGTTTTAGAGCTTTGACTGAAAGTGACATTGAGGAAGGTCTGCTGTTTTGCTCGTATGTTAGAAGTCTCAAATCTACACAGCAAGCTTGTGCTTTTGCTCTTTGTGTCACTGAATGTTTCTTATATTTTAATCTATCTTAAGTCCTACTAGATTGTTCACACTTCCATCCATTTTCCTACAAATTTCAGTTTTAATAAGTAAATAAGATTCTACTGCATTTGTATGCCACATTTCATTATCAGTTGGTGTATTGATGGATAGACTGCATATTAGTTACTTTTCTATTGCTGTGATAAAACACCACAACCAAGGCAACTTATAAAAGAAAGCATTTGTTTGTCTTGTGGTTCCAGAGGGTTAGAGCCCATGATGGCACCAAGAGCAGCTGAGAGTTCACATCTCAAACCTCAAATGAGGCAGAGAGCACACCTGAAACGATGCAAGTCTTTTGAAACATCAAAGCCTGCCCCCAGTGACACACCTCCAACAAGGCCACACCTTCTAATCCTTCCCAAACAGTTCCATCTACTAGGGCCTATGGGGGCCATTCTTACTCATACCATCACAGCTTATTCCATTTCCTTGCTACTGTGAAAAGAAGTGCCATAGACACTTGTATCTAAAATAGACCAAGTATCTAGGCAGTAAAGTGTAGACTCCTTTTGGTATAAGGCCAGTATAAGTGGGTGTCTTAGTTAGGTTTTCTGTTCCTGTAATAAAGAGCAAGACCAAAAGCAACTTGTAGAGGAAAAGTTTTATTTCATCTTATACATCTAGGTAATAGCCCTTCACTGAGGGAAGCAAAAGCATGAACTCAGTGTAGGAACCTGAAGGCAGTAAGTGCTGCTTACTGGCTTGCTCCTCATGTCCTGCTCTACCCTTTTTCTTATACCACTCAGGACCACCTGCCCAGGGATGTCACCACTCATTACAGTGATCTGGGCCCTCCTACATCAATCATTGATTAATCATTAATCAAAAAATTCCCTACAGACTTGCCTACAAGCAATCTGTTGGAGGCATTTTCTCAATTGATATTTCTCTTCTAAGATAATTCTAGCTTCCAAGATATTGTCAAATTCTGCCAATCTGACAGCAAAACCAACCAGGACACTGGATCATATGGTAGTTCTATATTTAGTTTTTGAGGAAGCACAACAAAGGTTTCCACAGTGGTTCGTTCTATCAGTTTACATTCCCACCAACAGTAGATAGGGGTTCTTTTTTTCCTACCCATTTGCTGTCATTTCTTTTTTGGTGGTGTGTTGGGAGAATAGCATGAAGGTCCTTGCACCCACAGATCTCCAGAGAAACCAGGAATGTTAAACACACAGGATTGTCTTTCCAATGGGAAAGATATCAAAAACAAAAACATGTTTTCTATCCAGAAAGCTGGGAATGGGAAGTGATTAATATCCTAATGATCTGTGTTATCTGTTGGACCAGGCCACGTCAAACTCCCACAACCAGGACCAGAGGTGGCTAGTAGTATAAATGACCCTTATAGCCAGGGCCTTCCCAAGCTCCCACAACCAGGACCAGAGATACCTAATAGTCTAAATGACCCTTGCATTATCCATATAGCCAGAGGCTCCTCCAAGCCTCCATAACCAGGACCAGAGGTGGCTAATAGCCCTAATGACCTCTATACTACCTGTATGACTTGAGACCAGACCAGACAGAGCCTTCCCTAGGCCCTTAAGCTAACACAGATAGCCTATCTCTAGAACCCATCTTCTTGGAGGAAATGACATGTACCTTGAGTGACGTTTCAATGTAATTATGCTTCCTTGTACACTGGGGATTGTATTATACCAGGAAACATTTTTTCAAATTGTACTGTGCTTAAATTATGTTGGTTATTGGAGAGCCTTGCTATTAAGGTTTCAGTCCACCATGTTCGATCACTCTCTGAGCTCACGAAAAATGGAGGACTCCCTTTCTCAGCCGGACTTCCCCTTCTCCACTAACCTTATTTGGAGAGTGTCTCTAAGCTCAGATGCCTGACCTTATTTGGAGGATGAACCTGCACTGGCTCCCTGCAAACGCTGTATGACTCAGCACATAGGTCCTGCAGATTATTCCTGCCCGTGTGATAATTAGGTTCTCATTATTACCAATCAGCCCTTCCAGCCCATACCCTAAGAACCCTTACATACCTTACCCCTGGAATAATAAAATGAGCTGTCTCTCTGAAGCTGACTCCTAGAAGTTCTTTCCATCATGATCACAGCCATCTGAACCCTGATCACCACTTCTGTTCCCTTCACCCTTGTGGGCCAGTGGCCAAAGACCCCTGAGGAAAAGGAGACCCACAATTGGTCTGAGATCAGCTCTTTAGAAGGTTGATGAAGACAGTCTGAACTGAGTTTTCATTCTTATCTCTTCACAGTTCACTTCCCTGCCTGGATACCTGCAAAGACCCCCTTAGTGGTGGCCATGTGGGCTAGTTTTGTTTCAAGTTAATACAAGTTGGAATCATTTGGAAGGAGGAAACCTTAGTTAAGAGAGTGTCCCCACCAAATTGGCCTGTTGGTAAGCCTGTGGGGTGTATCCTTGATTGATGTTTGAGGTGGGAGGGCACAGGTCACTGTGTGCAATGCCACCCCTTGCCTGGTGGTCCTGGGTACTACAAGAAAGCAGACTGAGAAACCTACAAAGAGAAAGCAAGTCAGTAAACAGCATTCCTCCATGGCCTCTGCCTTACTTCCTGCCTCCAGGTTCCTGCCCTGGCTTCTCTCAGTGATGGAAATATAAGTTATAAAGCAAAATCAAACAACAACAACAAAAAGAAACAAATAAAAAGCCCCTTTCCTCCCCAACTTGCTTTTGGTCATGGTGTTTTAGCATAGCAATAGAAACTCTGAGACAGCACCCATTCTGACTAAGGTGGGGTAGACTCTCAAAGCAGCTATTTTATTGTATGTATATGAGTGTTTTGACTGCAATTATGTCTGTATAGCATATGCATGCCTGGTGTCTGTGGAGGCCATTAGAGGCTGTTGGATCCTATGGAATTATAGTTACAGATGGTTGGTTTGAGATGTCTTGTGGGAGCTGGGGTTGAAACCCACCTCCTTTGAAAGAACAGCTAGTATTCTTAACTTCTGAGTCATCTCTCCAGTCATTCAAAGTAGTTTTTTTCTTTTCTTCTATTTTTCTTTTATTAGAAATAGATTTTTCATATAACATTCTGGTTACAGTTTCCTGGGACTCTCTCAATTTCTCCATACCCTTTCTGTCTCTCCTTAGAAAACAAACAGGCATCTAAATAATAATAATAAAATAAAATAAGATAAAACAAAAACAAACTGTTTTAGTCTACATTTTACTGATGGCTGAAGATGTTAAACACATTTTCAAATGTATGATCATTTTTGTTTCCTTTTTCAAACTGTCTATTCAGTTCATTGGCCTATTTATTGATTCACAGATGTGTTATTCTTTAATTTCTGCAGTTCTTTTAAAAATTATTCTTTTACAATTTCCTATATATATGTAATACACCTTGATCAGGACATCCCCTACCATGTTGCCCTTCTATCCCCTTTGTCCTCTCACTGAACCTTTTCTTCTTTCCAACAAGGACAGTCCAATTTTGTATATTCTTGTTGCCCACTGAAATTAATTAGTGTTGCCTGCTTGAAGCTGGATGGGATTAGTTTCTTGTGCAAAGGAAACTTACTCCTGGCTATATCATTAATGAATGGGATACCCTCTTCTTAGCAACCATTAGCTACCATACACCTCCGGGAGTGGTAAGGAGTCATGAGCCCACCTCCCATCCATGAGAAAATGTTGATAGACCAATTCCTGAGCAGGTAGCTAGGGATACTGGAGTTAATCAGTGCAATGGTCATGCCATGTATAGAGGGCAACATTTTACAGTACCCCTTTCCATCTTCCAGCTCTTACATTCTTTCTGGCCCATCTTCTGTGATGTTCCTTAAGACTTGAAATGGGGTTCTACAGATGTCCCACTTAGGACTGAGCACTCGACATCACTTATTCTTAGTATTTTGACCAATTTTGATTTTGACACAATGTCAACAGTAGCAAGTTTCTCCTATTATGAGGCATCAATTCCTTCTATGGAATGGACCACAAATTCAATAAGAAAGAGGCTGGTTACCTCCATATTTATGTTTGCATCCATAGCTAGGTGTTGCTTTCAGCCTAGGGGAGAGAAGTTCCTTTTTGAGGATGGTGACAATTAATGTAGACTCATATCTGGTTAACACCCTAATACGATGTGACTGTTAAGTGTTCAACCTTAGATTGGACATCTATATCACTCCCTAAAAGGCCTAGAAAATATCACATATAATATTCAAGAAGACTATAGGAGCCAGAGGATGGAAGAGGGTGTTATGAAACTCTTCTAGTTATGGCATGGCCATTGAAATAATACACAGCAGCAATGGATACCACCTTTACATCATGGAAAAAAGAAGTACCCAGGAAGCTCTGTACTCCTTCCTGAGAAGCCGTTGACTGCTAATAGTTTTTGTGGCGGGGCGGGGGTGGGGGAGGCTTTTCTTCAATGTGTACACAGTATAGCCACTTGAGGACTTGTTGGGAAGAAATAGAGGGAAAGGAAGGAGAAATAACAAAGCTTAATGGAGGGTGACTGTAATCCTAACACTATATATGAAATTATAAAAAAAAATAAAATAAATAAAGAGGCCAGGTGTGGTGGTGGCACATGCCTTTAATCCCAGCACTTATGAAGCAGAGGCAGGAGGTTCTCTGTGAGTCCGAGGTCAACCTGGTCTTCAAAGTGAGTTCCAGGACAGAAAGGGCTGTTACACAGAGAAACACTGTCTCAAAAAACAATAAATAAATAAATAAATAAATAAATAAAGGAACTGAAATAGAAATTAAACACAAGAGCACACAGCAGTTCAGTATAGAATACAGAGCACAAAAGCAACAGGATAACAGAGGGTGGCAGGGAAGAAAACAGTCAGCTCAGCACAGCAAACCTGCAAATATCAATGCTACAAGGAAAGGAAAAAAAGAACTGCAAATTAGCCAACCAGCCAGAACAACAAACAAAATCCACACAGAGAAAACAATCAAACCCTTTTCAAATTATAACCTTGAATTTAAATGGCCTTATCTCACCAATTAAAATAAACAAATTTAAGGATTATATTAGAAAAACATAACCTAACTATCAGCCTTTTTCAAGAAAGACATTTAGCTTGGAAAGATATCTATAATCTAAAGGTCTAACCTAGAAGTCAAACTACGATGCAAACCAGAAAGCACAAACAAATTGTGTAGCAACTCTCATATCTGATGAAGTAGCCTTCAAACCAAAACTAATCAGAAGTGATAAAGAAGGCCACTATATTTTGATAAAGAGGAACGAATTCACCAACAGGACATAATGATTGTAAATACTCATAGACCAAATATTGGGGCCTTTAAACCTCTAATGTGGACATGATAAGGCATAGAAAAACCTGTATAGGTCCAGCTACAACTTAATGAAAGACTTATATATCTAACTCTCACATCTAGATAGATGTTCCAAATTTTAAAAAAATCAACAAAACACCCTCAGAGCTAAATTATTCAACAAATCAATTGGGCTTTATAAATGTCTACAGAATGTCCTACCTAGTGTATATGGGATACACCTTCTTCTCAGCAGTGCATCAAACCATCTTCAAAATGAGCACATTATAGGGAACAAAGCAAACCTAAATAAATAAAAAAGAAAGAAGGATGATAGACCCAAAGAAAATAGCATCCTGTATCCTATCAGATCATAGTGTGTTACAACTAAAAATCATAGTAAAACTAACCTCGGAAACACAAATACTTGGAGACCATCTCAGTTAGTTACTATTGCTGTGATGAAACATACCATGACCAAAAAGCAAGTTGGCAGGAGAAAGGGATTTATTCAGCTTACACTTCTACATTGTAGTCCATCACTACAGGAAGCTAGGACAGGAACTCAAACAAGGCAGGAACTTGGAGACAGGTGCTGAAGCAGAGACCATGGGGGCGGGGTGCTGCTTACTAGCTTCCTCCTCATGGCTTGGGCAGCCTGCCATTCTTATAGAATGCAGGACCACCAGCCCAGGGGTTGCCCCACCCACAGTGGGCTGGGCCCTCCCCCATCAATCACTATTTAAGAAAGTGCCCTACAGGCTGGCCCACAGCCAAATCTTATGGGGGCATTTTCTCTATCAAGGTTTCCTCCTCTCAGAAAACTATAGTTTGTATCAAGTTAACATAAAACTAGCCAGCACGGAGAATGAACAATACTTTTTTGAATGAGCAGTAAGGCACTGAAGAACTCAGAGGAAATTAACTCCTTGAATAAAATGAACTTGTACACAGCCAAGGAACCCCTTAGAGGAAGTTCATAACTCTAAGTTGACAGGCTTTCCCAAAGAACATAAGCTGGCCTGGTTTTGTGTTGTCTCTGTCTCAGCTTCCTGAGACCAGAGAACCTTTTTAGTTTTCTCTTGCAACTTTACCTCTTTTTGTTCTACAAATAATTGAATCTTTGGCCTTTGAGAATGCGAATGCAGCATGCAAAAGAATAATCAGGCCATTAAAGGCAAGATCTGCACCCTTGGAAGACTGGATTAGAGACACAGTTAATGTGGAGGCTCATGACCATGATGATATGTGGGTAGGAGAAGCAATTTCAAAAGGTTTGAGGAATGTTAGATGTTTTGGATGTTGAAAGCAAGGACATTTGAAAAGGGACCGTAAACAGGTCATTCCTAGGAACAATGTTTCTTCAAGGAACAATGGTAACAGAATGCCCCTTCCTTCTGGAGTATGCAGAAGGTGTGGTAAGGGAAAACACTGGACCAATGAATGTAGATCAACAAGGGACAGACAAGGTAATCCTTTGCCTCAGTCTTCGGGAAACTCCCAGAGGGGCCTCTTCCAGGACCCCACAGCAAATCCAGTTCAAACCTTTCCTGCAGTCGTAGAGGAAATCCCTGCTCTGAGCAATTAAATAACCAAATGCCTATCGAAATAAATCATGCTGGTCAGGATGATGAAACAGAGAGAATAGAAAATTCAGGAAAAAACATAAAGAAAAATTTTTGGCAAACTTCTATTAATGAACAAAGACCAAAATTAACAGTAAAAATCAATGGTGTTTTGTTGTCTGGTCTGGTAGACACAGGTGCTGACGTTACCATAATTGCACCAGAATTTTGGCATCCAACTTGGCCTCTTCAGGAGGTAAATGTTCAACTGTTAGGAATTGGGACATTATCTCGAGTAAAACAGAGTGCAAGATGGCTCGAATGTATAGGTCCAGAAGGACAGAGAGGTAAATTAAAGCCATATGTGGCTAACATAGCTATGAACCTGTGGGGTCGAGACCTGTTGCAACAATGGAATACTCAGATTAACATCCCTCCAGTCTCAGAAACAAATAATAAACTAGCACATGTTTCTGAGAGAAATATTAGAAGGCATTATTCTGAGTGGTCACCAGCCATCCATATTATACAAGAACAGGGCACAACAACTGATGATCTCCCAAAGACACCAACAGCTCTACCTTTAAAATGGTTAACAGACAAGCCTGTATGGGTTCAGCAATGGATGTGCTGACCTCAGAATGGAAACCAGGATATGTGTTACATGGGGACGAGGTTTTGCTTTTGTTTCTACAGGAGAAGATAAGCTGTGGGTACCATCAAAATTGATAAAGGTTCGATTTGAACAAGACACCTCTTAATTAGAGGAGGTGATAGTTCATCAACCAGCATGAACATCCAGTTTAAACTAACTTATACCATTAACACATGCTTTTTCATTTAATCAGATAATAACTTGCCAAAAAGGAACATCCCCAAAATTAGTCTTGGGGAAAGGTTTTTGTTTTTGTCTTTTAGGAGAATGAAACCTAAGGAATCTGAAGAACACTGGACAAACATCATCTACAAATCAGCTTTGAACTACAAAGTGCTCAGAGCAATTTTGAGAGGGCTGACTGAGATGATCCAGTCTCAAAGACTACTTGAATAAGGACTTGAGATAAATCCTGAACTTTGGCATTATACACAGACTGGATAACGAAGGATATAGTTACCTTTCCTAGAATTTGACAATTAACCTAAAATTTTTCTTTTCAGAATAAAGATATCTTCGCCCATACCCAGCAGGAAGCAATTTTAAGAATACGATGCCCACATTCCCAAAGAGGTGGTGTGGGACGGGTGGTTTTTTGGTCTTTTAATGGGTTTTGGGTCTGGGATAATTTTCATTGTTTGGAGGGGTTGGTTACAACTGGTTATCAAGGGTTAGGAAAAGGGCTAAGCAAAGGAGGTTAGATTTAAGGTTCTTGTTTAAAAAAAAAAAAGAAAGAAAAAGAAAAAAGAAAAAGAAAAAGACAATTACTAGTTTTAAATACTTTACATTGGATTGGATAGACAAATTTTATATACAAATTATATATATATTGAAATTGATATTGTTAGGAAATGCTATATGTATATTTCTAATTGTACTTATACCGTTCATTTAACAATGTAATACAAATTGCTGATTCTTGAATGTTATTATTACCAACTATTAGGATATAAAGAAATGAAAGTTAGTAGTTAGAAATTACAATAGAACTTGTAGTCATATTAGGTATATTTTCAAAATTGAGCAGATATATTTTAGATAGACAGGTCATCTTCAAACCCTTCAGAGATCTACAGAATATGGCATTTAAAATGTTTTAATAACTTAGAAAATTTTTCTTTTTTGTTATGACTATGAGACATGTTGGCTCCTGGCAGTACCAATCTACTTCAGAGAGAATATGGGCATTGAAGAAACTGCATATGGAGTTAACTTTCATTGTGGCAAATGTTAGCCACTGGACAACAAAGTATCCTCGAATCTACTGCTGACAACAGGACAAAATGGACAGACAGAAATGAAACAAAGGACTGCCGATTCTTGCCAAAACAAGTGTGGTTGTGGCTTTATCAAAAGGTACTTCTGAGGCCGGGACAATATGGCACCATCCCTGAAGTGGCCTTTGCAATCCGGAAAAGGTACAGTGCCCTTTCCTTCGAAGGCAGCTGAACAGGCAGTGGGCCAATGGCTTCTGATGTGCAATGGAACAGCAGTTGAAACAGTTATTCTTGAAGAGTAACTAAGCTCACGCCTCTCAATAGCAGACTGGCATTTAATAGAGGGATGTGGAGAAGAATGGGATGCTGAGATGAAGCCACACATACACAGTCAAGAAGAATGGACAGCTGAATTCAAAAACCATCAACAATTTCCAGAATTTAAAATCCTGAATCAGGACATGACACTAGTGGAATTCAGGTGTTTCTGGTACATGGACTGCTCTCACCCAAGGTGAGGTTGAACTGTTGACCTTGTGTACATCCTACTTCACAAATGAGTCTGTCAGATATGCTAAGCCTATAGGCTGAAGATGATGCCCCAACACTGCGGAGAAACCTCAGGTGACTGTCCAGGTGGCTGGCTGTTTCTGTCAACTCACAATTTTTTTGGAAGCTGCTTGCATGCACTTCCTGTTTTTATTTTTGTTAGGTAATATTATTTCCTTCTTGGGTCTCTGAGGGAGTTGAAGATTAGTTAGTTATAGTTGAAGTTTAATTAGTTATAGCTAAAGATTAATTAGTTATAGTTGAAGATTAATTAGGATAGAAAGGAATTAGGTATATTTTGGACTTACCAAAATAGGATAGATAATGGAATTATTTTTTCTGAATTTGTCAAATACAAATGGACTAGACATTAGGAGCAATCACTTTGAACTCATTGGTAATACATATGTCTGTAAGAGGATGGGAAATAAATGCAACAAAAATTCAAGGACTTTATATCTCAGTGAAATTCATAGGAGCCTAGTGGTATAGGGCATACAGAGATATTCCTTCTAAGGTGAAGAATAAATTATTGCACCTGGTCCCTCCCACCACCAAGAAACAAACAGAATGTTTAGTGGGCCTATTTGGATTCTGTGGACAGCACATTCCCCACTTGGGTGTGTTACTCTGACACATATACAAAGTGTTCCAGAAAGCTGCTAGCTTTGTGTGGGGCCTGGAACAGGAGAAGGCTCTCAGCAGGTCCAGGCTGCTGCACAGGCTGCTCTACCACTTGGACCATACATATGTTTCAGCAGACCCAATGGTACTTGAGGTGTCAGTGACAGATAGGGATGCTGGTTGGAGCCTTTAGGAGGCTCCTATAGGTAAATCACAAAGGATACCTTTGGGATTTGGGGGCAAGACTACCATCATCTGCAGACAACTATTCTCCTTTTGAGAGACAGCTCTTGGCCTGCTATTGAACCTTAGTGAAAACTGAATGTTTGACAATGGGCCACCAAGTTACTGTAGACCTGAGTTGCCCATCATGAGCTGGGTGTTATCTGTCTCACCAAGTCATAAAATAGGACATGCACAGCAGCAATCCATTATCAAATTGAATTAGTATATATGTGATTGGGTCCAAGCAGGTCCTGAAGGGACAAGGAAGTTACATGAAGAAGTTGCCCAAATACCCCTGTTTTCTACTCCTGTTACAATGCCATCTGCTGCCAAGCATGCACCTGTAGTCTCATGGGGTGTGCCCTATGATTAGTTGACTAAGAAAGAGAAGACTAGGGCCTAGTTTACTGATGGTTCTGCATGCTATGCAGACACCACCCAGAAGTAGACAGCTGCAGCATTACAGCCCCTTTCTGAGACAACCCTGAAAGACACAAATCTTCACAATGGGCAAAACTTTGGGCAGTACACATGGTCATAGATTTTGTTTGTAAGGAGAAATGGCCAGATGTGTGGTTGTTCACTGATGCATGGGCTGTAACCAATGGATTGGCTGAATAGTCAGGGACATAGAAAGAGCATGGTTGGAAAATTGGTGAGAAAGACATTTGAGGAAGAATCATTTGAATGGATCTCTCCAAATGGGCAAAGGATGTGAAGATACTTGTGTCCCATGTATGTGCTCATCAAAAGGTGACTTCAGCTGAGGAGGAGTTCAATAATCAAATAGATAGGATGATCCATTCTGTGGACAGTCAGCCTCCTTCCCCAACTATCCCTATCATTGCCCAGTGGACTTATGAACAAAGTGGCCATGGTGGTAGAGATGAAAGTTATACATGGGATCAACAACATGGACTTCCACTCACCAAGGCTGACCAACAGCTGCTGTTGAATGCCATATCTGCCAACAGCAGAGACTAACACTGAGCCCCAGATGTGGCACTATTCCCTGGAGTGACCCGCCAGCAACCTGGTGGCAGGTTGACTACATTGGACCACTTCCTCTGTGGAAGGGGCAATGCTTTGTCCTTCCTGGAGAAGATACTTATTCTGGTTATCAATTTGCCTTTCCTACATGTGATGCTTCTGCCAAAACTACCATCCATGGACTTACAGAATGTCTTATCCACCAACATGATATTCCACAAAGTATTGATTCTGACCAAGGAAATCATGGCCAGAGATCATGGAATCCACTGGTCTTACCATGTTCCCCACCATACTGAAGCAGCTGGCCTGATAGAAAGATGGAATGGCCCTTTGAAGACATTGTTACAATGCCAATTAGGTGGCAGAAGACTAGAGGGCTGGGGTAGGGTTCTCTTGAACCAGCCTCCAATATATGCTATGGTTTCTCCCATTGCCAGGCTCCATGGGTCCAGGAATCAAGGGATGGAAAAGGAATAGTTCCATTCACTATCATCTGTAATGAGCCACTAGGAAACATTTTACTTCCTGTTTCCATGAACTTAAGTTCTGCTGGCCTAGATGTTTTGGTTCCAGAGTGGGCAGTGTTCCTGCCAGGAGCCATAACAAACATTCCATTAAACTGGAAGCTCATACTCCCCATTGGCCACTTTGGTCTTTTGATGCCCTTAAGCTTATAGGCTAAGAAAGAAATAACAGTGTTAGGAGGGGTGATAGATCCAGATTACCATGGAGAAATTAGATTGCTTCTCCCCAATGGAGGAAGATAGATTATGTCTGGAGTGTAGGAGATCCTTCAGGGTGTTTCTTAGTCCTACCATGTCCTGTGATTAAAGTCAATGGGAAACTACAACAACCTGATCCAGGCAGGATGACAAAAGACACAGAAGCATCAGGAATAAAGTTATGGGTTACTCCTTGTAGTGATATATTGTGTACCCTAATAAACTTGCCTGGGGATCGGAAGACAGAACCAGCCTCTAGATTAGACATAGAGGCCAGACAGTAGTGGCACACACCTTTAGTCCCAGTACTAGGAAGCACACATGCCTTTAATCCCAGGAAGTGACATAGCTGAGCGGAGAAAGGTATATAAGGCCTAAGGAAACAGGAACTAAAGCAGTTCAGCTAAGACTCTATCAGGTGAGGACTCAGAGGCTTTCAGTCTGAGGAAACAGGATCGGCTGAGGAGTTGTCCAGGTGAGGTTGGCTGTGACTGCTCTGCTTCTCTGATCTTTCAGCGTTCACCCTGATATCTAGCTCTGGGTTTTTTATTATAAGACCATCTAAGATTCAAACAACCACTCCTCCAGGAAAAGTCAAGACCTGCTGAGGTACTTGCTGAGGGTGGAGGAAATACAGAGTGGATAGTAGAGGAAGGTGATTATAAATACCAGCTAAGTCCATGTTAACCAGTTACAGAAATGAGGATTATAGTTGACATGAGTATTTCTGTCATATTTTGTCAAGAATGCATTTGCACAGATATTTGTGTTTCCTTTCCTCAATTTCTTCATCATGTGATATAAAATCCATTAACAGAATATCAATGGTTATCATATTTAAGTTTGAGATAGATACTAGAAGAATATCACTTAAAGGAAATTGCCACATATTTTAACATTATAATGTATTTGCAGTTGTATAAAGGATAGTTGTATCATGTTAGGTATAATTATGACCTGGTTAAATATATACTGTGTTTGTGATTGTAAGTAGGATGTTTATATTATGTTTAGGTGTTATTATGTCCTGGTTATTGTTTTCATTTGGAAGTTAATCATGCCATAAGGAGATATGATTGTGTGTCAAGTTGACAAGAGGTGGACTTGTGATGGCTGTTCTTGGTTGTTAACTTGACTACATCTGGAATTAACTAAATCCAAATCTGGAAAGCACACCTGTGAGGGAATTTTGCTTAATTTGAAGTAGGAAGATCCACTTCTAATCCTGATCTTGAGGTGAGGCGGGAAGACATATGCTTTTACTCTAGGTTACACCTTCTGTTAGAAGCCTGTGTAAACACATGGAAGAAATAAGCTTTTGCTCTTTGCCTGCTTACTCTCACCTTGCTAGCAAGACCATTGATTCCCTGGCATTAGTGCCTACTTCCTCAGCTGAGACATCCACCCTCATGGACTGGGCAACTTCTGGATTCTTGGACGTTCCGTTCATAGCTAACCATCTTTTGATTAACTGGACCACAGCCTGTAAGTCATTCTAATGAAAGCCCTTTCTATATATATTTAGAGAGATTCATTTTATAAGTTCTGTTTCTCTAGAGAACCCTGACTAATATAGGAGACATTCTTATTCAGTAAACCACAGGAATCTATTTATTTATTTATTTATTTATTATTAAAAATGTGCATTTTTTATTTTGTAAATTTATTTTATTTTTTCATTTTCTTTATTAAGAAATTTTCTACTCACTCTACATACCACCCACAGATCTCGCCTCCTCCCTCTTTCCACCTCCTAGCCCTGTCTCCCAAGCTACCCTACATCCCCACATCCCCCAAATCAAGGTCTCCCATGGGGAGTCAGCAGAGCCTGGCACACTGAGCCTAGGCAGGTCCTAGCCCCTTCCCACTGTACCAAGGCTGTGCAAGGCATCATACTACAGGCACCAGATTTCCAAAAGCCTGCCCATGCACCAGGGACAGATCCTGATCCCCCCGCCTGAGTGTCCCCCAAACAGTTTGAGCCAAACAACCATCTTCTGTATCCAGAGGGCCTAGTCCAGTCCCATGGGTGCTTCACAGCAACTATTCTACAGTTCATGGGTTTCCACTAGTGTGGCCGGATATCTCTGCACATCTTCCCATCATGATCTCGACGTTCCCTGCCTGCAGAATCCCTCCTCTCTCTCATCGATAGGATTCCTGGAGCTCAGCCTGGTGCCTGGCCATGGATCTCTGCATCTGCCTCCATCAGTCACTGGACAAAGGCTCTATGATGACAGCTAGATTATTTGCTAGACCAGTCACCAGAGTAGACCAGTCCAGGCACCCTCTGGACCACTGCCAGCAGTCCAAGGTGGGATCATCTTTGTGGATTCCTGAGAGCCTCCCCAGCACCCTGCCTCTTCCTATTCCTGTGATGTCCTCATCTATCATGGTATCTCCCTCCCTGCCCTCCCACTCTGTCCCTGTTCCAGCTCAACCCTCCCATTTCCCTATGTTCTCATTCCCCTCTCCTCACCCTCTGCCACCCATTCACACCCAGTCCACTCATGTAGATCTCATCCACTTCTCCTTCACTGGGCCATCCATGTGTCCCTCCTAGGATCTTTCCCTGTTAGCTAGCCTCTCTGGAGCTGTGGGTTGCAGTCTGGCCATCCCTTCCCTCACATCTAGTATCCACTTATGAGTGTGTACATACTATATTTGTCCTTCTGAGTCTGGGTTACCTCACTCAGGATGATATTTTCTAGTTCCATCCATTTGCCTGCAAATTTCATGATATCATTGTTCTTTACTGCTGAGTAGTACTCTATTGTGTATATGTGCCACATTCTCTTTATCCATTCTTCATTTGAGGGGCATCTAGATTGTTTCCAGGTTTTGCTATTACGAATAATGCTGATATGAACATAGATGAGCATGTGTCCTTGTGGTAAGATTGAGCATTCCTTGGGTATATGCCCAAGAGTGGTATAGCTAGGTCTTGAGGAAGACTTATTCTCAATTTTCTGAGAAACCGCCATACTGATTTCCAGAGTGACTGTACAAGTTTGCATTCCCACGAACAGTGGAAGAGTGTTCCCCTTGCTACACATCCTCTCCAACATAAGCTGTCTTCATTATTTTTCATCTTAGCCTTTCTGACAGGTGTAAGATGGTATCTCAGGGTTGTTTTGATTTGCATTTCCCTGATGACTAAGGATGTTGAGCAATTCCTTATATGTCTTTCAGCCATTTGAGATTCTTCTGTTGAGAATTCTCTGTTAAGCTCTGTAGCCCATTTTTTAATTGGATTGTTCAGTATTTTTAAATCTAACTTTTTGAGTTCTTTATATATTTTGGAGATCAGCCCTCTGTCAGATGTGGGGTTGGTGAAGATCTTTTCCCATTCTGTAGGCTGTTGTTTTGTCTTATTGACCATGTCCTTTGCCCTACAAAAGCTTCTCAGGTCCAGGAGGTCCATTTATTAATTGTTGCTCTCAGTATCTGTGCTACTGGTGTTATATTTAGGAAGTGGTCTCCTGTGCCAATGTTTTTCAGACTACTTCCTACTTTCTCTTCTATCAAGTTCAGAGTAACTCGATTTATGTTGAGATCTTTGATCCACTTGGACTTGAGTTTTGTGCATGGCGACAGATATGGATCTATTTGCAATCTTCTGCATGTTGACATCCAGTTATGCCAGCACCATTTATTGAAGATGCTTTCTTTTTTCCATGGTACAGTTTTGGCTTCTTTGTCAAAAATCTTATGTTTATAGGTGTGTGGATTAATGTCAGGGTCTTCAATTCAATTCCATTGGTCCACGTGTCGGTTGTTATGCCAGTACCAAGCTGTTTTTATTACTATAATTCTATAGTAGAGCTTGAGGTCAGGGACCATGATGCCTCCAGAGGTTGCATTATTATGCAGGATTCTTTTAACTATCCTAGGTTCTTTGTTTTTCCATATAAAGTTAAGTATTGTTCTTTCCAAGTCTGTGAAGAATTGTGTTGGGATTTTGATGGGGATTGCACTGAATCTGTAGATTGCTTTTGGTAAGACTGCCATTTTTACTATGTTAATTCTACCTCTCCATGAGCATGGAAGGTCTTTCTATTTTCTGATATCTTCTTTGATTTCTTTATTCAGAGACTTAAAGTTTTACCATACAAGTCTTTCACTTGCTTAGAGTTACCCCAAGGTATTTTATATTATTTGTGGCTATTGTAAAGGGTGATGTTTCTCTGATTTCGTTCTCAGCCCATCTATCATTTGTGTATAGGGAGGCTACTGATTTTTTTGAGTTAATCTTGTATTCTGCCACCTTATTGAAGGAGTTTATTAGCTGTAGGAGTTACCTGGTAGAATTTTTGGGGTCACTTATATATACTATCATATCGTCTGCAAATAATGAAAGTTTGACTTCTTCCTTTCCATTTTGTATCCCCTTGATCTCCTTTTTTTGTCTTATTGCTCTAGCTAGAACTTCAAGTACTATGTTGAATAAGTATGGGGAGAGCGGACAGCCTTGTCTTGTTCCTGATTTTAGTGGAGTCGCTTTGAGTTTCTCTCCGTTTAATTTGATGTTGACTGTTGGCTTGCTGTAAATTGCCTTCATTATGTTTAGGTATGTTCCTCGTATTCCTGATCTCTCTAGAACCTTTATCATGAAGGGGTGTTGGATTTTTGTCAAAGGCTTTGTCAGCATCTAATGAGATGATCATGTGGTTTTTTTTCTTTCAGTTTGTTTATATGGTGTATTACATTGACAGATTTTTGTATGTTGCACCATCCTTGCATCCCTGGGATGAAGCCTACTTGGTCATGGTGGATAATTTTTTTGATGTGTTCCTGAATTCGGTTAGCCAGTATTTTATTGAGTGTTTTTGCATCAATGTTCATGAGGGAGATTGGTCTGTAATTCTCTTTCTTTGTTGCATCTTTGTGTGGTTTGAGTATCAGGGTAACTGTAGCCTCATAAAAAGAATTTGGCAATGTTCCTTCTGTTTCTATTGTGTGGAACAATTTGAAGAGTATTGGTATTAGCTCTTCTTTGAAAACCTGGTAGAATTCTGTGCTTGAAACCATCTGGTCCTGGGCTTTTTTTGGTTGGGAGACTTTTAATGACCATTTCTATTTCCTCAGGGGTTTTTGGTCTATTTAAATAGTTTATCTGGTCTTGATTTAACTTTGGTATGGGGTACCTATCCAGAAAATCATCCATTTCTTTCAGATTTTCCAATTTTGTGGAGTACAGGTTTTTGAAGTATGATCTGATGATTCTCTGGAGTTCCTCATTGTCTGTTGTTATGTCTCCCTTTTCATTTCTGATTTTGTTAATTTGGATGCTCTCTCTCTCTACTTTTTGGTTAATTTGGATAAGGGCTCGTCTATCTTGTTGATTTTCTCAAAGAACCACCTCTTTGTTACATTGATTCTTTGTATTCTCTTTGTTTCTATTTTATTGATTTCAGCCCTCAATTTGATTATTTCCCAGCATCTGTTTCTCCTGGGTGGGTTTGCTTCTTCTTGTTCTAGAGCTTTCAGGTGTGCTGTTAAGTCACTAGTGTGAGATTTCTCCAACTTCTTTATGTGGGCATTTAGAGCTATGAATTTTCCTCTTAGCACTGCTTTCATAGTGTCCCATAAGTTTGGGTATGTTGTACATTAGTTTTCATTGAATTCTAGGAAATCTTTAATTTCTTTCTTTATTTCTTCCTTGACCTATTGGTGATTCAATTGGGCATTATTCAGTTTCCATGAGATTGTAGGCTTTCTGTAATTTTTGTTGTTGTTGAAATCTAACTTTAAGCCATGATGGTCCGATAAGATACAGGAGGTTATTTCAATTTTTTTGTATCTGTTGAGATTTGCTTTGTGACCAAGCATGTGGTCGATTTTGGAGAAGGTTCCATGGGGTGCTGAAAAGAAGGTACATTCTTTTATGTTAGGGTGGAATATTCTGTAGATATCTATTAAGTCTATTTGAGTCATAATGTCTGTTAGTTCCCTTATTTCTCTGTTAAGTTTCTGTCTGGCAGACCTGTCCATTGGTGATAGTGGGGTGTTGAAGTCTCCCACTACTAGTGCATGGGGTGTGATGTGTGATTTAAGCTTTAGTAATGTTTCTTTTATGAATGTAGGTGCCCTTGTATTTGGGGCATAAATATTCAGAATTGAGACTTCATCTTGTTGGATTTTCCCTGTGATAATTATGTAATGTCCTTCCCAATCTCTTTTGATTGATTTTAGTTTGAAGTCTATTTTATTAGATATTAGGATAGCTACACCAGCTTGCTTCTTAAATCCATTTGATTGGAAAGTCTTTTCCCAGCCTTTTATTCTGAGGTAATGTCTGTCTTTGAAGTTGAGGTGTGTTTCTTATATGCAGCAAATGGATGGATCTTGTTTTCCTATCCATTCTGTTAGCTTGTGTCTTTTTATAGGTGAATTGAGACCATTGATATTAATGGATATTAATGACCAGTTATTGTTAATTCCTGTTATTTTTTGGTGGTAGTGTTGTATGTTTCCCTTCTTTGGTATTTGTTGGTGTGGGACTGTTACTCTGTCTATGTTGATTGAGAGTTTTGCTGGGTATAATAGTCTGGGTTGGCATCCATGGTCTCTCAGTGTCTGCATAATGTCTGTCCAGGACCTTCTGGCTTTTAGAGTCTCCATTGAGAAGTCAGGTGTTATTCTTATGGGTCTGCCTTTATATGTTACTTGGCCTTTTTCCTTTGCAGCTCTTAATATTTTTTCTTTATTTTGTATGTTTAGTGGTTTGATTATTATGTGGTGAGGGGACTTTTTTTTTTATCCAGTCTATTTGGTGCTCTGTAACCTTCTTGTATCTTTATAGGCATTTCCTTCTTTAGGCTGGGAAAGTTTTCTTCTATGAGTTTGTTATATATATTTTCTGTGCCTTTGAGTTGGTATTCTTCTTCTTCTATCCCTATTATTCTTAGGTTTGGTCTTTTCATGGTGTCCCAAATTTCCTGGACATTTTGGGTCATGACTTTGTTGGCTTTAGTGTTTTCGACTGATGATTCTATTTCCTCTATCGTATCTTCAACATCAGAGATCTGCTCTTCCATCTCTTGCATTCTGTTGGTTATGCTTGCATTTGTAGTTCCTGTTTGTTTACTCAGATTTTCCACTTCCAGCATTCCCTCAGTTTGTGTCTTCTTTATTGTCTCAATTCCAGTTTTCAAATCTTGAACTGTTTTCCTCACTTATTTAATTCCTTTCTCTTGTCTTTCAAGGGATTTACTGATTTCTTCCCATTTTTTGTTTGACTTTTCCTCAAATTCTTTAAGAGAATTTTTCATTTCCTCTTTAAAGATCTCTATCATCTTCTTAAGGTCATTTTTATGGTAGATATCTTCTGTTTCTTCTGTGTTGGGATGTTCAGGTCTTGCTGATGTAGGTTCTGATGGAGCCATATTGGTTTTTATGTTGTTGACTGTATTTTTGCACTGTCGTCTACCCTTCTCTTTCTCCACTTGGTGCAAGCGATGTCTGTGTCTGAGGGAGCCTCTCTTGGTCTGATAGATAGTCTTGGTCCAGTGGGAGCTCTTGGTCTAGTCGGTGCCGATGGGCTCTTTGTCTCAGGGAGCAGCTCTTAGTCCAATTGGCGCTCATGGGCTCTGTCTCAGGGAGTAGCTGCAATCTTGGCATGTGAGTGGGTTGGGAGGGATGGGGCTTGGGTTACAGGGTCTGATGGGGGATGGTGGTAGTCTGACCTGTCTGCAGGAGGTCTGCCTACTGACTTGCCTGAAACTGGGACTGCAATGGGGGGTGGTGTAGGGGCGCAGGGTTGTGCCCCTGGGCCCAAAGTCTAGGGGCTGGGGTATGAGGATAAAGACTCACCTCTTAGTCCAATCAGGTGCTGGTGGGCTCTGTCTCCCATCACAGGAATTTAATTGAAGATCCAGACATAAGTCCAAACACAAACCTGATTTTTTTTATTTGGTTTCAAGACAGAGTTTCTCTGTGTAGTTTTGGTGCCTGTCCTGGATCTCACTCTGTAGACCAGGTTGGCCTCAAATTCACTGAGATCCACCTGGTTCTGCCTCCTGAGTGCTGGGATTATAGGCATGCACCATCGCCGCCCACCACAAACCTGATTTTTTACAAAGATATGTGTATTTTTATGTGTGTGTGCATGTATATATTTATGTTTGCATATGTACATGTGAATATTTATGTGTATACATGTGTATGTGTATATGTGTGCACATCTGTCTTAGTTAGGGTTTCTATTGCTGTGAAGAGACACCATGAACATGACAGTGTTTATAAAGGAAAAATATTCACTGGGGCTGGCTTGCAGTTCAGAAGTTTAGTCCATTATTATTGTCATGGTGGGAAGCATGGTGGCATCCAGGCAGACATGGTGCTAGGGAGGGAGCTGAGAGTTCTACATCTGGATCCATGGGCAGCAGGAAGAGACAGTGAGTCACTAGTTTGAGCTTCTGAGACCTCAAAGCCTGCACCCAGTGACACACTTCCTACAACAAGGCTACACCTACTCCAGCAAGGCCACAAATCCTAATAGTGCCACTCCCTATGAGCCTGTGGGGGTCGTTTTCTTTCAAACCACCACAACATTAGTGTATTTATTTGTGTGTACAGGTTTATATTTACATTTGTGTGCATACATCTGTATATTATATATTTGGGAATGTGTATTTTTCTGTGGGTGTGTACATACATATACTTACGTGTGTGTACTTGTGTATATTTATGCTTGTGTGTGTAGATATGAATGGTTATGTGTGTACACATGGTGTTTATTTGTGTGTGCATGTGTATGTTTATGTGTGTGTACATGTGTATATTTGTGTATGTATACATGTATATGTTTATGATTGTGTGTATCCTAATTTGTGTACATGTGTATATTTATGTGTCTACATGTGTATAATTTTTTAAGTATATGAGTATAAGTCTTAGTTAGGGTTTCTATTGCTGTGCTAAAATACCATGACCAAAGAAAGAGCAAGTTGGAGAGGAAAGGGTTTATTTGGCTTACACCTCCACATTGCTTTTCACCACTGAAGGAAGCCAGGACAGGAACTCAAGCAGGGCAAGATCCTGGAGGCAAGAGGCTGGGCCCTCCCGTATTGATCAGTAATTGAAAAAAATTCCATACAGGTGAATCTCATGGAAGCATTTCCTCAACTGAGACTCCTTCCTCTTGGATGACTCTAGCTTGTGTCAAGTTGACACACAAAACCAGCCAATACAGTATATTTATGTGTGTACATGCACCTTAGTCAGGGACCAAATATTCAAATCTATGAGCCTATAGGATGGGTGCCATTCTCATTCAAACCACCTCATAGCCCACTCCCTGACCCCTATAAGCTTGTAGCCAAATTGTAATGCAAAATACATTTAGTCCAACATCAGAAGTCTCATAGTCTATCACAGTCTCAACTCTATTTAAAAATGCAAAGTTCAAAGTCTTTTCTCAAACTCAATGTAATCCATTAACTATAACCTCCATAAAATAAAAATAAAGCAGACCGCATACTTCTGACATGCAATGACACAGAATATGCTTTATCATTCTAAAAGGGAGGAAAGGGAGAAGAGTGAGGAAATACTAGAACAAAGTGAGACCTAAATCTAGTTGTGCAAACTCCAAACTCTGCATCTCCATGTCTAGTGTCAAACAGTCTTCATAACTCCAGCTCCTTTCAGCTTTGTTGACTGCAACACACTTTTTCCCCTTGGGATGGTTCCACTCCCTGTCTACAGCTCTCCTCAGCAGGTATTCCATAGCTCTAGCATCTCCATCATCTTGGAGGTCTCTAAGGCAATCCAAGCTTCACCTTCACAGCTTCACATAGTGACTTTTCTGGATCTCCATGCAGGGACATGCCTGACACATGCAGCTTTCCTTAGCCACAGAGGGAGATTCCACAACCTGTGTCTTGTATCCTTGACTCTAAAGCCAGAAACACATGGCCAAAGCTGCCATGTTTTGCTGCTTGCTGGGGCTGGAACTTGGCCCCCTTGTTCAATCACATCTGCATCATCTTTCTGTTGTTGGTTGTTTCCTTCACTGCTTAAGCTTCTCTTTAATTATTTCCATGGGTTGCTCAGACTGGAAGCTTAGCTGGGTGGGGTCTGGCCCTGGAGTCACCACTCCCTTTGTTCCATTTAGCATCAGACTTTTCTTTTTTAATTTTATTTTACAATACCATTCAGTTCTACATATCAGCCACGGATTCCCTTGTTCTCCCCCCTCCCGCCCCCCTCCCCTTCCCTCCAGCTCACCCCCCATTCCCACCTCCTCCAGGGTAAAGCCTCCCCCGAGGACTAAGATCAACCTGGTAGACTCAGTCCAGGCAAGGCCAGTCCCCTCCTCCCAGGCTGAGCCAAGTGACCCTGCATAAGCCCCAGGTTTCAAACAGCCAACTCATGCAATGAGCACAGGACCCGGTCCCACTGCCTGGATGCCTCCCAAACAGATCAAGCCAATCAACTGTCTCACCCATTCAGAGGGCCTGATCCAGTTGGGGACCCCTCAGCCATTGGTTCATAGTTCATGTGTTTGCATTCATTTGTCTATTTGTCCCTGTGCTTTATCCAACCTTGGTCTCAACAATTCTCACTCATATAGACCCTCCTCTTTCTCTATAATTGGACTCCTGGAGCTCCGCCCGGGGCCTAGCCGTGGATCTCTGCTTCCAGATCCCTCAGTCATTGGATGGGGTTTCTAGCACAACAATTCGGGTGTTTGGCCATCCCATCACCAGATTGGGTCAGTTCGGGCTGTCTCTCGACTATTGCCAGCAGTCTATTGTGGGGGTATCTTTGTGGATTTCTGTGGACCACTCTAGTACTTTGCTTCTTCCTATTCTCATGTGGTCTTCATTTATCATGGTCTCCTATTCCTTGTTCTCCCTCTCTGTTGTTGTTCCAGCTGGGGTCTCCCACTCCCCCAAGCTCTCTTTCCCTCGACCCTCACCCTTCATTTCCATAGGAGAATACTAGATGTGGAGCAAGGATGACTGGACTGCTACTCACATCACCAGGGAGGCTACCTGGAAAACAGGACCCCAAGAAAGACACGGGGATTGCCCAATGATGGAGAAATGGATGA
>CABHPP010134718.1:0-73311 GCA_902168425.1 Peromyscus attwateri
CTAGCCACTGGCCAATCAGTGTTTTATTAGCAACACATTTGCCATACAGAACATCCCACAGCACTGTTGTCTCCCAAATGTGAATGCCTATCTATACATGTATATGCAATTTTGAAAGGAATAAAACTTAACGGTGCTGAGTATTTGGTGGCTAAATTCTAAAGTGAGCCTATAAGGAGAAAGTCAGAGGGGTCGATGTTCCATCCTGAAACTGATTAGAATTTTTATACTATTTAATATTGAAGATTATTTCCCCCTTTCTTATGTTAAACACAAAGATACAATAGTCTATGCTTTCAAAGGCCTGGTTGATTGGGCAACGAGTGTTTGAAGAACTATGCTCTGCAATGGAGATTTTCACACAGTGAGAAGTTCTGGAGTATTGAAAATCATCACAGGGCTTCACAGCTTGTATCTCTAGAACATCAATCCATCAGTGGAGTGGTGACCATGGACTATTTCAGCCCCTTTTTTCTCATTCTTCCTGCTAATCACTCTGTAGCTCATTACTGAAGAAAACATACAAGAACCCACAGCTAGATACACACAAAAACATTGGTATACCACATGCATTTTCATGAATGGTGTTAAGATATATATTTTTGATTTACACTACAGATTGAGTTATGTTGCCCCCAAACTAGTATGGTCAAGCTCTCTCACCAAGGTCATGTGGGTGAAATCCTACTCTGATAGGTTTGGTAAGGCTCCTTGTGAGCCTGCAGCAAGAAGGTGGCCTTCTGTGTGCTGGAACGGAGTCCTTACAAGAGTGACCACTCGGCAACTGGTCTTAGACATCCTCAGGAATCTGGGGACTTTGTAATTTGAAACATTAAAGCTTTCCAGTCTCCTTGTTCATTTAATAACTGGAGAGATCTGTTCATTCACAGCTACCCTGCTAAAACTGGTAGTTCTGTAGCAGTCGGTAGAATTTGAACAATATACTTCTCACGGCCTGCAGGTGAGGGCGCTTGACATCAAGCTGATGAACTGACTTCCAGCTCCAGCTCTCACATGGTAGGAGGAGTTGTCCTCTGACCACTGTAGGTGCGTGTGTGTACACACACACACACACACACACACACACACACACACACACACATACACAGAGTTAATTAATTAATTAAGAAACCAAACTCAGGGGACTTTTTAAAATTTCAACAGTTTCAAATCTAAATACTTACTGGAACCGGAGATACTTGGCTTTAACATGTTTCCATAACTATTTAAAATAAAATTAAGAAAAAGAGTGTTTAAACACCTGTTTTGTTTTATTTTTCCTTGGAGATGGTTAAGACATGATTGAAGCAAAAATTATTTTAGAGCCAAATCCAAATGCCTGCTTTAAAAAATAATCAGCAGGATTTCCCAGGCATTGGGAGAGGCTCCGTGAGTAAAGTGGCTTGCTGCACAAGCCTGAGGGCCTGAGTTCTGACCCCGGAGCTCAGCAAGCTGCGTGCCTAAGAGCCTGGTGGTAAGCGACAGCAGCTCCAGTGCCTGTGACGTCTAGCTGGCCAGCCAGGCCAGGCAAACCGGGGAGCTCCTGGCTCAATGAGAGACCTCAGCTCTGAAAACAAGGCGGAGAGTGACTATGGGAAGACCCCCACATCAGCCTGTGGCCTCCACATGTATGTGAGTGGATGAACACAACCACACACACATGTATGCACACCATCGATTTGTAGGCCAGCGCTTTCTGTTCCTGAAGGCATCTTGGAAGAACTGTGCGCGTGAGGTGACTTGAATATTATACCATGCGTAAGCCACAGCCAGAATGACCCCTGTGATGGATGGTGACAGGCCTGGTTTCCTCCCTGCAATTCTCCACCTTGCTTTTGTGAAGTAAATATATTTTTAATTTTTAAGAATATTTCCAATAGAGTGTGCGCCTGTTCCTAAGCCCTTTACCTAATGAACACGGTGACGTTCTTCTGGAAGTATGTGGGTCCCCAGATGCCTGTATGGGACCTGGTTCACAGCAAGTGTTCATAGAAGCTTATATCCCAAAGGAACAGATCAATAGACATATCCAAGTTTGTGTGCCTTTTGAAATTTGTGTTCTGAAATCTGCCTCCCTGCTGCCACGCTTCCGGTCTGTGTCTGTCACCTGACTGCTGTCAAGAGCATCCAGACAGGGAGATGTTTTCCCATTGCTTCTCTCGTTAGCGTTTCTCTGCTCTCCTGTATTGAAAGGTAGAAAAGCGTTACTTAATGAGTTTCAGAAAGTGCTGATGTTAGGCAGTTTTTTTTAAAGAGGAGACAATAATTTTTAGACAGCGACATTTTGCATCAGCACTTCATGTGGGCCGCTTTGCTTCTTGTCTCCTTCTCTTAGGAGTCATGGTTGTGTTCCAGTTTCCTTTCGGTTCTTTCTTCCCTGGTGTTGGGTTGGGGTGGCTTTGGTCTACTTCAACAATGGATGCTTTGAGCAGTGAACTCCAGTGCGTGATTTTCCAGTGAAGTCACAGCAGCGTGGGGGACGACAAAAAGCAGGCTTATTTTTGGAACTGGAAATAATGCTGTGACAGAGGCGGCATCAATCCATCTAATAGTCCAGCGCAGCTGTATCTGACCATTTTATGTTTGTGTAAATGGTAATGAGAAATTTCAGAATCGTAGCTTTTCAAATGATACTTGTTCATCTGTCAATATTTTTATGAAATTTCATATTTTAATGAAACGCGTGAACTGTGAGTTCTTTTGAATGAAATAAAATGCTCTTAATTCATTTAAAAGTCATTTCCATTGTCATTTTGCTACTAAAATAAGCACAGTACCACATAGCCATAATTTAAAAATTTCGTTAAGCTGACTTTCCTACAGCCAGGGGTTACTAGGATAGTGTGTTAGTTAATATGTGATCGTTTTTGCTTATTATTCTCCATTTGTTAAGGTATTTTTTTGGTAATTGGAAGGAAGGTTCATTTTACTGTTTCTGGGAAATTTTTAATAAGTGTGGTTATTTTGTTCTCTTTGTTTTAAGAAGTAACTTTAGAAGAAACTTCTTTCATCTGATGAAGCGAAATTCAGAGCCCAGTTTTCAGTGACCATTGGATCAACACTCTGGAACCTATTCTGAGGATTACCAGTGTACCTTCTTATGTACATCTAAGTAGACACAGAACATAGACTCTGTCCTGGAGGAGAGTTGACGTAGTGTTGAAGCATGTACTGGTCAGCTATTTGAAGGTTTTCTGGTGGATGTTCACAGAGCTCCTCTCATGGAATGCTTGCCAGGGAATGACCCACCATGACTGTAGCTGCTTTTGCTGGTTTTCTGTGCATTCTACACATTGCTGCTACTCAAACCAACATGCATCCAAAGCAAAAACTCTTCTGAGGCTTTTTGGTTGATTGTGATGCATGGATGCTTAGGAACTAATGGGCTTCAGTAATGATGAAGAACTCCAGCAGTCTGGCCATTAGGAATAACTCAGCTGTTTGCTTTTTGTCTATTACACTTAAGAGAGTATTAGAAATAATGAGCAAATTAAATTAAATTTAAAAGACTCTTATGAAGGCAGTTTCTTTAAATACTGGAAATGCTATTGTTTGAAAAGAATAATTCGTTTAGAATTTATTTAGATTTGTTGTAATCAAATTACAATAATTCAGGAGAGACATGGTTAGCTTGCATTTTTCCCATAGTGCTTTCGTAATTATGTCTTTTGAAAGGAATGGTTTCTTAGATTCCATAACTTACCAAAACAGTCACAGATACATTGTAAGCTATCCTATGCAGTATAGTTAAAAGTGAGGTCTGATAGAGCCCCTCTCTCTACCTAATCTTGCCCTGATAAAAGAATCCACATTGCTATAAAAGGCAGGCAGTTGTGGAGCACAACTTTAATCCCAGCACTTGGGAGGCAGAAGCAAGCGAATTTCTGAGTTCAAGGCCAGCCTGGTCTACAGAGCAAGTTCCAGAACAGCCAGGGTTACACAGAGAAATCCTTTCTTGAAAACAGCAACAACAACAAACAATGCTAATAAAAGATAGCTAAATTAACTAAGGCTTGCAATTTAAAACCAAATGTTGAAACAGAGTCTGAATGGAAATGATTTACCTATTACAAGTGTATATGTTTTATTGTTTTTTTATTTCTAACAGCCTCCAGACTCCCTACAGATTAAGTCATGAGAGTCCCTAAGGGTCATTTAGTGTAAATGCTTGAACATTGTTTTTCTTTTGGGACTGTGAAGGTCAGTTTTTTTCTGCTTGCGTGACTTGGGGTAGTCTCTGATTTAGCTCCTTATACTTCGGGCTTAATTCCTGAGTTCAGTTTCCCAGGTAATTCTGCCATGACATTGGCAGTTCTGGTTCGGTCTCTATACAGCGATTGCCCTTGGACAGTGTAATGAACTATCCAGCTGAGTGATTTTTCCCTTTGGGCCTTCTTAAGTATCCCTTCTCTGAAGCCACCTTTTCTGTCTTGTTTCTTGACATTGCTGCCATAGTCCTTTTGTTTGGTAGCAGACATCCTTAATTGCGAAATCATTACAGTTTAAAGAATGTATCCCTTCTCTTTTGTGTTCTAGCCAAAAGAATTTTTAGAGTTTGAGGAACTTCAAAAATTAATGACAGTATATTAATAACTCATCAATATTCTTATTTCTCTCTTCTGAGATTTGCTGTGTGACAGTGGTGCCTAGTTATCTCCAGAGCAACTTGAAATATCTCTGGTGTAATAGAATATGTTATCTTCAGAGAAGCTGCAGATTCACTGCTCCCTCAGTAGCTACCTGATGTAGCATTTGAAGTAGCCCAGATGTTGGCTTTTTATAGCACAAAATCTCTTTTAGGAAATCCGGTGATGTCTGCCACAATGAATGTTTTGTACATTGTTTGGCTGTTTAAAACAACTTTTACGATAGATTCGACATCATGAGATTTATTAGTTCATTTAGTTTTATCCTAGAAGTGTCAAAATTATAAAGCTCTGGGATCTCTTAAACTTACTGCCACTGTGAGCAAGATAACAAGTAGCTGGACACAGTGGTCTGTTCCTATGGTCCCTGGAATCCCAGCTACTCAAAGAGGCTGAAGCCGTAGCCCAGAACTTTGAGGCTAGCCTGGGCAACGTAGTGAGAGCCTTTCTCAAAATTTAAAGGGAGGAGAATGTCAGCTAAAAGTGTATGTTTACAAGATTCTAATTTTCACTCTGATTTCCTTTTGTAGTGGGGATAGTCTTAAAGACAGTTTGTGTTGTCATTTCAGGGTGCTTATCTTGGGGCTGGAGAGATGACTCAGTGGCTCAGGCTGTGAGCCTAAGTACATGTTAAGTTGTTCTTGCAAAGGACCTGAGTTCCAGTCCCGGTGCCCATGTCAGGAGACTCACAGCCACCGGTAACTTCAGCTACAGTGGGGTCCAACTCCTCTGGCTTCTGTGGCGCCTGCACTCACTTGCACATACCTGGACACACACACACACATACACACACACACACACACACACACACACACACACACACACGCGCGCACGCACGCACGCACGCGCGCCTTTTAAAATAATAAAAATAAATCTCATCAAAATAGAGTAAGTATCATGAAGTCTTTGATTTTCATGTATATGAATTAGCAGTCTTTCATCACATTACCTTCTATAGCACTATGTTTTCTCAGTCTGCCAATACCTTCCCCATACTGCTAGATATTCATACTAACCCTCTGAGGCATACAGATGCACTGTTCACAAGGACAGGTATGCATTTCAAGTAGGATAATGTAAAATAATAATAATAATAATAATAATAGTCTGCCAAGTCATTGTACACATCCAGGGGCCTCTTGAGCTCATCTCTCCATGGTGTCGTGAACACAAGTCAAATAATTATGATCTTTTTTTTTTTTTTTAATATGTAGGTCTTCGGTGTTCAGGTCATTGACTTTTTTTTTAAAAGATTTATTTATTTATTATGTGCCAGATCTCATTACACATGGTTGTGAGCCACCATGTGGTTGCTGGGAATTGAACTCAGGACCTCTGGAAGAACAGCCAGTGCTCTTAACCACTGAGCCATCTCTCCGGCCCTAATTATGATCTTATTGTACCACATGAAATATATTTTAATTTACTTCAAAGTACATGTTAAGTTGCTAACACAAAGGCTGAATAAAACCCTGAATTACTATGATCAATGAATTAGAAGAAAATATTATTAGCTCAAATTCCTTGTAGTTCAGTAGTAAGCATTTTGTCTCACTAGGTAGAGCACAGCAGCTTTGTCATGTAGCCTTGAGTGTCTAAGGACAGTAACAGGGTCCTGGGGGTGGAAGAGCTCCCTGTGTTTACTCCCCCTAACTTCGCATTCCTCATGAATGTGGGCTTGACCATCTGAAGTATAAAGTCTCCTAATAGCGTTTTCAAACCAGGAGACTTTACGCGTTAAAGTAGTTCATGTAGTCGCGTGAGAGCTCATGACTTCCCTTTTCTCCACTCGATGCCAGTGTCTGTCTGCTCTATTTCCTTTTGTGTTTCTAGTTTCTCTTCAGCTTGCTAGATGTTAGAAGATTTTCCCATGCTCACTTGTTCCATAATGCAAGGTCCAATTAATGTATATTTCTAGAACATTTGTATCATGAACCAGACAGGACATGTTGTGGCCTGTAAGATACAGAGATTGAAGGACAAGGGCAATCTGTGGAGACCTCCTCCTGCTTATATGTCCCTTGTATGAATGTTTTTGTGGCAGATATAATTAAAAAAAATCAAGCAGTGTAGATGACTAGAGAAGATGAAAATTGGGAAGAAAATAGATTGATTCTACCTTTAATGGTTCTAAACTAAAATCCCTTTGAAATGATGGATTATAGAAACCAGTGGATCTAAATGTTGTGGCTTTTTCCTGTCAACATTGGAAACTGTTATCAGCCAGTCTGGGAAAGCTGTTCCAGCTCCCGAAGGTCTCAGCATCCTTATGCATCAGGGTTCACAAAAGCAGATACAGATACAGAACCATCCTCTCTATCTGTGTCCTTGTCCTCTTTATTCTTCTCGGGTGTCCTCAGCGGGGTGTAGAGCATTTTATTTACAGTCTGAGGTTTATGCACTATGTTACTCTCAGCCTGTCACTGAAGAAGGAAAAAAGGAATGATAATGACCACAGTCAGCATTGTTGGCTGGTCCCCCTAGGTGTAATGTGCTAAGTTCTCACAGCCCCACTGTGAGACTGCTTGCATGGTCTTCTTCACTCAGCCCTGCAGCCATGACAAAGGGCTGGTGTTTGAATGTTCCTTTTCGATTTAGAGACGGGACTGCTTTTTTCCCTATACCACTTGAAAATGTTAAACTCTAGGTTTTGTATATAGCAAAAATGCCAATCAATAAAAATGCCAGATTCGAGAGCTAGACACGGAGTTTGAATAGTCTACAAATAAAATAGTTCCTCTCTGGTTTTTCTCTGCCGACAGCACAAATGAAGCTAGAAGGCAACACCTGGGGTGGTGGGGCCCCACCCAGTCCCCATGATCTATCTTGGCATTCCTGTTGAAGTTGTTAAGAAGTCTGGAATGTTAGAATAACTAGCGAGCAGCATTAAAATCAAGATGAGTTCTGTGCGTACAGGTACTGCTACATTCCCACCTGGCTGATACTCACACATCCAACTGTAAAGTTTCTTGTTCCTGCTAGTTTGAGGCACCTTCGTGTCTCTTGGCATTTCTTTTAATCAGGGGGACTAGGAGTAGGAAAACATGTCTTTGGGGTTTAAATGATGTCAGTAATTGGCAATAAGAGAAAGGAAATTTAATCTGAGATGATCACAGAGGCCTTGGTCTTCTCCTTTGATAGGGCGATTTCATCAACCCATTTCCACTGGCTTTTCCCAGGGGGTTCTGCTGTTTACTCCTCTACGTTTTCATATGAAAGCATTTCCCAAGCGACTTCTAAAGGGAAATAGTAATGTGCTTACTTGAGATCTGTATTTTGGTACCTCCAGCAGAATGTGTGTTTGCTTCAAACTCTGAGTCCTCTTGTGCATGGGGTGAGAAATTCAGAATTACTCCTTATTTACACAGCCTTTGGCAGTTTGGGCAATGTGTTCTGTCACCTGTTTGCTGTCTTAAGAAGAGCTGGAAAGTTTATGAAGAAATAGAAAATATGACTTTGAGCCCTTGACATTTTAAAATAAATGTACATATTGTTAGTGACAGATTGCTAAACTTGGCTTTAGACACTTAGCTATGTTTCTTGCCAAAAGTAATCCAGATGTGCATAATTTATCCGGCTGCCATATGTGCACTGACATGTCTTTCTATAATCAACTGTCTGTTCAGTATGGTTACAGTTAAATGTTCTTTTTTATCAACAGTCTTTTGAAATAGTACCGACTTGATCATTTCTTTTAAATTTAACAACTTTTCAACGGCAAAGCACATCTAGTTTACCTTTACACCCCAGGGACCAGACATGTTGAGTTTCTAAAGAAGACACCGACATCCAGATCCCCCAGGCCCTTGCATTTCAAGGGGAAGCCCTAGGATGCCGTCTTCATCAGGGTCCCATTTTGATGACATTTGTTTTAGAGTGTAGGGTGGGAGATATATGCCCCCAATGCAGTATTGTTGAAACAATAATAAAGTTTCTAACCACTCATTTGTTTTGAAAAGGAAATAGGAATAGGAAATCTTACTATGGATCAAATAAGTATGTGGAAACAGGACATTTTGCTCTTTTCATACTTTCTGTGCCTTGGTCAGACCATGCTTATGACCTTCCTGTGGGTTATGACATTATACTGATTGCCAGGTATTATCTTTTTGTTGAAGAAGGCATTTTTCCCCCCTAGAGAAATTTTTAGCAAATGTGTATTTTATTATTTCTGTGTTGCCAGTTTTAAAATTAACATTTAAATATCTTGGAGAAATTTCTGGCACATGATGGTGACATTTCATTAACGACTGTCCTATGCTTGAGCGGTAGTTACCTTGAAGCCGCGTCCTTGTTTTTTGTTCACAGAGACGCGGAGCCACCATTAAGTCTAGACAGTGTGTTTGCCAACAGTGTGTCCTTGCTTATGTTTACCCACAGCTGCAATTCAGTTTTTCCCACTGTCCCCATCTGTGCATGCTAGCTGTGCGGCGACCTTGGCCAGTTCAAAATCTGTTCAGCCAAGCCCATGTGTAGCAAGAGCTCCAAAGACAGATGGTGGGACCGATGATGGGGAACTGCTTGCTAGTGACTGGCTAATGGTAACCAGCCTGTCCACTCCACAGTGTGACTTCTGAGGACATATCTGGAAACTCAGTTCTGATAGCATAAAAGCTAACTCAGTGTTGCGGTAAATGTCCGGATAATAAGAGTAATATTGTTGTGGGTTTGGAGAAGTTAGGGGGAGAAGGGACTAAGTGGGGGGGGGGTGTCTGTTCTTAGAGATTTCTCTAGCTGATGGGTGGCTCTTATTTCTAATCAGTTGCCTCTTTCTTTTGCGTACTTCTGAAGAAAGTTCTGGTCCCTCCTACACAAGAAAAGCAGAGGCCTTTGGTGGGCCCCCTGCTTGAGTATAGCAAGCAGCTTGGGTCTGGTTTTGAAAAGGGGAAGACAAGTTTGAATTTGAAGAAAAGAGCAAGTCTGATGATGTAGTGTGGCCTGTAATTGATATTTCTCTCCCTTGTGGTTAATTGTGAATTTGAAATCTTTTGTAAACAAAACTTACAGTTCTTTTTGCAAATTTAAGATGTTCAAATTAATATCAGTCTTTTTCTGATTAAAAATGTATTTCTTTGTATATCTACAAATGAAGCATGTGGTAGACATGCACATATATCCAATCATGCAGGATGACATTGATGAGTATGGCTGCCGTCACTGCTCTCATGACTCTCTATTGATTCTGAATTAATGAAAATGCTCCAAACTGCTAGACTCATCTAGATATAATCAATGTACATGTTTTTTACTTTTAGTAATGTTAGTCCTCATTTTATCTTCAAGAGAAACCTCCCTGATTCTTTTAAAATTATGTTAATATAGCATTGTGAAGATATACATTGGGCCATGTACTGTTAACTGTATATCACATGTACTGTTAACTGCTCTGCACAGGTCTCAGTATTACACTGATAGCGCCATGAGATGTACACCAAATTACTGACTTACTGTCCAGCAAGTAGAATGTCCGACTATGCAATGCCATAGAAAACAAAACACCTAGACACAGAGCTCACAACCCACTGGGTTTCTAAATCACTCTGCCATCTGGTCTCCTAATAATTCCAATATCATCATTTCACACGGAGAAGCTATCCAGCGTACCATTAGGTAGACGACACAACACCACGATCCTGGTAACGTTTCAGTGGATCATCCACAATAGTATCTTACCTGCTTTGTCTAGTCCGTGCTCCATTTACACCACCTGGCTTACCCATTAGGACAATGACCCCTTTCACTAGGACAGCGTCATATAGTCATTCATTCTCACAGCAATTTACAGAGACCCAGAAACAGACAAAAGGTCGTCCCTCCCCTTGAGAAGTTCCGTCGTGAATGGTCCAAGTGGCCCTGGCTGATTTTCCTTAATTGTTAGATGGACTCCCTTTCTATGGAGTGCTTCCAAGCATGCCAAGTTGTCCACGTCACTTTCTTAAATGGTGTTTTCTTTTTCCCATCGATTACCTATGTATTACCTTCTTAGCATTTAACTACAACTGTTTGAATCTTACCGTGCTTCCTAATGTTCCTCCAGACTCTACCTCCTCTCCCACTTTTCTCTAACATTCGATAAAATGGCAGTAATGTGGTTAGAGTCTACCTGGGCTCCGGACCTGGCTCGCACACTTTGGGTGGGTGCAGGAATGTGGGTGTGGGTGTGCATGTTGGATGTTTTCACAGGTATGAGTGCAGGGGCCAGAGGTGGACTGGAAGTGTCTCTCCCTTTCAGTCTCCCCCTTATTTTGAAAGGGAGAGAAGTCTCCCACTGAATGTGGAGCTTGCTGTTTTAGCTCGGCTAGCTGGCCAGCCATCCCCAGTGGCCCCTGTCACAGCCTCCGGAGTGGCAGCCCTGCCGTCACAGGCCCGCACTAACCCATGCCCAGCTTTTATGTGTGTGCTGGAGATCTGACTTCAGATCCTCATGTTTGTACAACACTTGGCCCGCCGAATCATTTTTTGTCTAACTTCATCTTAAAGATGGGGTCAGAAAACAAAGTGTCTCCACCCTGAAACGCTGACATTTTTGTAGCCTAGTTCTATTATAATACGAAGTAGTAAGTATTTGCAGAGGCAGAGTGTGGGACATTCAAAAAGAGCGTAACAACTACTAAGTTTTAGTGAGTGAGTGAACATCTTCATGACTGAAACTTATGGACCTGGAGTAAAGAAGAAACAGCATGAGCCTGGGTAGCCCATGGTGTAACTCTGTAAGTGTCCCCTCAGTCACCAGCAGGTATCCTTCTGCCTAGCACTGTGCTAGGGACTGGAGATAACAAAGCATGGTTGGTGCTGCTAGGAGAAAGCCAAGTTGTTGGTTGCTCTGAATATTCAATGAGAGCCCTTGAGTTTTCTTTGTTCACACGTATATAGAATAAGCATTTGCGACAGAGCGACTAGACCTTATGATTGTCTAAGGAATGTTATTTGCATAGGTACACCCTGCAGATATTTTTATTCTAAACTCCCCCTTTAGATGTAATCGAGCGAACTTAAGGAAATGAGTGTCTAAGCACCTCGCAGGAACACTGCCATGCCTGCAAAGCACAGCATGGCATCTGCCCTTGTGGGATGCGCAGTCGGATCATGTGTTAATCCATGAGGTTCAGCTTTACAGAATGAACAGCTCTCAAACAGAATTGTCACCAGTGAAAGCTTTATGACTGTATTTTTCTTCAGTGTGATGCAATTACTGAAGAAAATTGCTAAGGAATTTTTTTTTCCCCTAAAATGAAGCGCAGCTAGAGGCGTATATTGTCAGTCTTGGTAATAATGGCACCCAGGAAGCACAACTTGCTCAGAGGAGTGAGACAAATATTTTGATGTTTAGCAAATGCTGTCCCAACAGTGAAGGAAGTGCCAGTTTTCTGTCCAGTGTCAACTCACTCATCCCAGCAGCAAGGAGTGACTGAGTACATGGGGCCAAGTTTTCATCTCCATGTTATTTGCATATGTCCTTTTAAGGTAGAGTTTGCGGTGAATCTAAGTATTCCCAAGGAACTCCTTATCATCCCAACAGGCCTTCCTCCATCCCTCTGCTCCCTATCTCTGGGTGTAAAAAGTCTATGTGAGGATATTATAGATGTTAGGAAAACCTTGCGCATTAAGAAATCTACTAGATTTAAAAAACAAAGCAAAACAAAAAAACACCTTGCAGTTAGATAGAGACATGTTAAACGAATTAAGCCAGTCTTAGACAATTACTGTGTGTTTTCTCTATTTGTGGTTCTAGATTTTGTATACAAACACAAAATCACATATGGCATGAAAGTCAGTAAAACTGTCAAGGGACTGCAGAGACTAATGGGGTGGGGGGATGCGGAAAGGAATATGTTCAATGTACAGTATGTATTTGTGGGAATTTTTTTCAAATAATTTAGACGGCAATGTCAAAAAGAAGTTAGCATATGAAAAAAGGAAACAAGAAAAAAAAGAAGTAACCTTTGTTGCCTCAGTATCTGTTACTCTGTTTTAGTGATAGCTTTTTTATTTTTATTTTATTCTTTGCACTTTACGATAATGATACATCATAAAAATCTACAAAGTAAAAAAATCAGCTTTATAATATATATACTTAAGTCATAATATAGAATTTCTCAGTCTTAGCACTATTGACATTCAGAGCCAAAGAATTCTGTTTGGGCAATGTCTTGTGTATTACAGGAACTGCTTAGAAGCATCCCTGGCCTCAGTTCACTAGATACCATTAGCACCCACTAAACTGCAGTAATCAACAGTGTATCCCAGTGTTACAGTCTTTACCCTTAGGGTCCAGTCTGCACCACCACTACCCCCATTTGAGATTTACTGGAAAACCAAGTTCCCTCATAGTCTTCTTTCATGATAAGTAGTTGTTTTACAAGAGTATACACAAAACCGTATTCTGAATTTTCAGTCATCTGAACACGTTACATTAACTAACTATTGAAATTTGCACCGTTAGTCCCTTGCTAAGTTTCTCCAAATAACATCATAAATGACACTTTTAGGCATACAGGTTTTTCGTTAGAATTTTAAAATGCATTTATTTACTTATGGGACGGAGGGGGAGCACACCCATGCCTAGGTCCCATAGTGCATGTGTGGTCAGAGGCCAGCTGGCAAGAGTTGGTTTCCTCCCTCTATTGTGTCGGTCCTTGGAATCAAACTCAGTTCATCAGACTTAGATGGAGGCACCTTTACCCACTGAGCCATCCCTCTGGCCCCTTAATTAGACTTCCTTTTTTCTTTTAGTATCTATGCGATGTTGACTGAATTGCCTTTCTACCTTTTCTGGTAGCAGATAGAAGCTCAGACATCTTATGAGAGTGGACAGGACATCAACTGTCAAGTGCCCTGTAGGGAAGCATCAGGTCTCCTAGTCACCTCCTGGGCCTTGCACTCCATGTCGCCAGTGCTAGAGAAAGCACTCAGGCTGGGAAATCATGCAGCCCTGCATTTGTTCGTATCACCGCTTTGGAAGCGAGGACAACAACACATACTCTGAGAGCACCCTCAAAAAAGGAAGAAGATGTCGCCGTTAACATGGTTGTGATGTTAGAAGTCACGTATTTAAAACACCCAGCAGAGCGATCATTTCACCGATAGTAGCTAGTGGAAGCGGTAGAACACTGTGACTCGTATTCCTTGTTCATCTTACCCAGCACTGTCCACATATTATTCAGGCACCAAATGGGAGCCATGTTGTTCATTTAAATTTTCTAATAACCACATTGAAATACAGAGCAGCAGTGAAACTAATATTCCATAACGTTAACATCAACTGTACTTAAAATATGTTCTTTTACTCAGTTTAAGGCTCTGAGATGCCATATATGTCCTGCGGTTCCAGCGTGTCTCGATGGGAACTGTCTTCATTTTAAGTGCTCAGGAGTCAGCTCTAACTAGTGACTGTGTGGTGACCAGCACAGCTTTAGGTCATACATGAAGGACAATATGTGTTCTCATGGCAAATAAGTTACAACTGAATATGATAGAAATAGCTCCCTTTATAGTAAACCAATTCTAATTATCTTCAGCTTTCTTCTTCTTTTTGTTATAGCAATAGGGGAAACTGCCCAGACTCCTAAACTCTGTCTTTAACTTATCCGATTTTTTTAATCTTTTGATTATCAGTTCTGTCACAGTTACTATTGCTTTGCTATACATTGTATCAAGTTGACTATTCAACTCAGTGTTTCACGTAGTGGGATCAAACCTTTATACTCAACAAGTATTTCCTGAGTACTCAGCACATTTCCCCCACCCGTTTAGCCATAGTTTTGCTTTGATAGTTACCTTTGGTGAGCTGTCATTGAAAAATATTAAATGAAAAATTCCAGAAACAAACAATTTATAAGTTTTAAATAGCATGCCATTTTGAGTCACCTGATAAAGTCCCATGCCATCCTGCTCTGTCTCCCAGGACTTCAGCGTTTCCATCGTGTATATGCTCCCTGCCTGTTAATCACTTAGTGATGTGATGCCTAAACTTCATTATCAGCTTGGCTAGATTTAGAATCACCTAGGAGACATGCACATCTCTGGACATATCTGTGAAGGTGTGTCCTGAGAGCTCTAACTGAAGAGGGAAAGACACTCTCTGAATGTGAGCGATGGTCTCAGACTGAATGAAAAGGACGAGAGAAAGTAAGGCAGGCCACTGCAATGCCGTCTGTCTGCTTTTTGACTGTGCCCTCAGTGTGGCCTTAGGCCCCTACTGCCGTCCCTTTCCTGCCTGAGGGGATTGTACCCTCAAACTGAGCCAAAATGAACCCGTTCAGCCTCCCTCCCTCCCTCCCTCCCTCCCTCCCTTCCATTGCTTTTGTTAGGTATTTTTTCACAGAAAGGAGAAAAGGTAACTTACACAACTGCCATCTTGGGCATCGGGTAGAATGTTGTGATATTGTGGTACTTGTAATCAAGTAACCCTTATTTCACTTAGTAGTGACCTGTTTTATTATTTATCAAGTTATCCTTATTAATAGTTAGGGTTAATCTGGTACTGTGGCAAATTTACAAGTTTATCGTAGATGTGTGATCAGAAAACGTCCAGTCTGTATAGGTTTCGATGCTCTCCATGGCTTCAGACAGATGCTGGGGACCTTAGGGTGATTCCTCATGGATGAAGGGCGACTATTGTCTGTGTCAGGTACTGTTCTCGGTGTTTCCTTCCATTAACGTTTAGTGGTCAAAATTACCCGCTTTCCAAAGGAGGAAACTAAGGTACAGAGTGACCAGACCACATGCCCAAGCACACGTCTAATAAGTGGGAGATGTGGGATGAGAATTGAAGAGCTCTGTGCTCTCCTACAGAGCTGTAGTCTTCCCTTTTGGCCACTTGTCCTCTCTGGCTACAGCCTGATCCCTGTCGATTGTCCCACTGGTTACAAGTGATAAGCCTCAAGACCTGTTATTGTCCCCAAATGGTCATCCCTCCTGCTAGGTTTCCCTAAAAGTACTTTTTGTTATTTTGAGCCTGTCTGTCTATTTCTTTGAGATGGAGGGAAATGCAGAGGGTCTTAGGTCACCCTTTACTTCTTAGCCTTTTAAAGGATAACCCCTTTATATGTGTTTCTGGGTCATATCAGCGTAATACAATCTTCCTCCCTACATGCCCTCTGCAAGGTCAGGTCAGACCAGGGGAAGCAAATAGGCCAGACTAGGGTGTGGTTGTCACATACACCTCTGCGCATGTGAGGCAGAATGTTATCTCCCAGTTTCTGACAGAAGTCAAGAGAAAGAAATGTATTATATAAGCCCGACTCATTTCACAGAATGGGCAAGATAAATGGTGGGAAAGCCCAAACCAACTTCTCTGTGACCCTCTGAAATTCCGCTTGTGCCCTAAGAAAAATGTTAAAAATGATGTGGTCAGAACGGGAATGTCACAGCCTCAGGAGAGGAGTGGAAGGAGACATGCTAATTTAAAAAGAAGCTTGCTAACATCCTAGCCACCTCTAATGGCCATATAAATATTAATAAAGCTTTAAACACCTTCCAAATTAGCTTTATTTTTAAATCAAAAGTGCAAGACATGGAAGTGGTAATTTGTGTTAGTCCAGCAGATATAAAATTAATTGAGATAAAAACAAGAAGTAGCAGGCAAGCCCTTTGGGTGAAAAAATAATGAGTTGTTCTAACTCGTTTCGACAGTCGCAAGTGAAACATCACGAGACATGAGTTCACGCTATTGAGTTTGGAGTCTGTCGTTACACATCAGTGCCCCACCCCCACCCCCACCTCCACCGGAATCAGTAGAGAAAGCAGTTGCAGCCAGGCTCTTGCCTCCCCTGTTCTGACTGTACCCTGTGAGAGGGCTACACCCCTCCCCAACATTTGACCTCTCAGCCTGCTGGGGCAGGACCGCTGCTTGATGGTCGAGAGAGTGCGGGTATGGCGAACACAGGGGGACTCATTGTCTTCTCCAGGTCTTCTGTGTATTTCCCAACAGTTTGGCAACACTGTGGAAACCAACTACAGAACCCTCATATTTCCTAGGGAATTCCTGTCAAGCCACAGACACGCCAGCTCCTCCCCCGGCCCTCGCAGACATTTGCCAGTCACACTCATTTGGCACACGGCACCTCCGCGAATCCCCCACACTGCACAGTATTTATTATCAGCTGTTCAGTTTTTAACTTAGTTTATTGTTTGTTTGTTTGTTTGTTTTATTTCCTAGCATCTTAGGCTTTGTGTATGAGGAATTTCTTTTTGAAGTTATGCAAAATGCTTCGACTGTGTTACTGTGAGAGCTGAGGAGATTGGGTTGCACAACCAGGCATTTACAAATTGAAGACTTGAGAGGAGCCACTTCATGAAGCTGACTCTAGGGGTCCTGCACCTCGCCACGTGTTCGTGTTCATGTGGTCACTGGGTTTCCTCCTAGCTGTTTCTTGTCATGCTTTCCTGGGGAAGAAATATGAACCAGCTCCTTTACTCTATGGCCTTCTTGTTAGATGTTTTTTCCTGGTATAGAATCTGACTAGGGGTACCAGTTCTTAGAATTGATAGTCACTGTCATCCAAGGTCCAATACTGTGAGCTGTAGTCCTTTCATGAAAACTCAGCTTGAAAGTCAACTTTGTAACTGCTTCTGTTATTTGGGTTGAAGTTAGGACAAGCATTAAACTGCCACCACCACCATATACACACTCTGTAGAGAACCATGTGACTCAATACAGTGAGCCAATGAACTGGCATGGATCCTTTAAAAAAATTACACAGTGAGTCAGTTTATTCCCAATACTTTCATTGGGAAAACAAAACACCAACAGAACGCAACAAAAAATAAAAAAACAAACAAGCAAACAAAAAATTGCCCCGAGGAGCCACCGTAAAGTACTCATGTAAGAATATATACAGCACTCCTTTTAAAGCACATCTCAGTCCTCTCCTAACCCCTCTTTGTCACACTTCAATATGGTGCCAGCCTTAATCGGTTTTCTTTTTAATGGGAAACAGTGGAGAGTTTTTTTAAGAACTACAGAGAAAACATCTGTTTTCTTGGGATTTGCTCCAGGAGTATCAGACAGGGAGGATGTGACGTCAATGGGGAAGCAGTTGGAGAAGGACAGGAACAGTAACCTGTCCTTTGCCTTCCTTCTAAAGAGTCCACATTATTTCACCCACTAATATTTATCAGACCCTGCTCCTACTTCACACTGTATATAAATCTCTACTCCTGAAATTTAGTAGCCTTAAAATAATGATTTCTCTTGTCTTTTGGGAGAGTCAAGCTATGCATTTCTTTAAAAAACAAAACCTTTCTTGTCTACCGGTTCCTCTGAGATTGCATCATTTGGTATGTGTGTCTGTTAGTACATGTCTTGAAGCATATCTCTGCCTGTTTGTTCATTGCTGTTCCCATCAGCATGAAAACCAGTTCAGTTTTAGAACTTTACTGTGAGCTTGCTATATATATGGCCCGGTATGCCAAGGGCGCTGATAGTTAGGAAATACAGTCATGTGTCCAAGCATATTCCATTAGTAAGAGGGAGGAACTCGAATTCAAAATCAAGCTGTATAGTACATGATCTTTACACACACACACACACACACACACACACACACACACCCTCAAGAAGACAAGTGGCATCTGGCACCTCTCCTAACCTCACTGTATCTGGTAAGTCATTTGTAAAATGAAAGATTTAGTTGGATGACTGTAGATAGCATTTTTATTCTGAGTTGTCTCAAAGAAAACCTGGAAGGATTTTGAATGTGCTACAAAGAAATGATGAATATTTGAGGAGATCATCATGCTGAGCTGAACACCCTACAGCATACTCCTGGATTGAAAATTTAACATGTAGAATTTCTGTGTGTCAAGCAGAGTGAAGGATGTGAGGCAGAGGTCCCTTCAGGCTTTTGCCACTTGATCCACCTGTCTGTTTATGGCATTTACTATTGGAATAATAAACAATTATTCCATCATCACCACCATCATCATCGTCGTCGTCGGTAGTGTTTCCCTCTATATTCCCAGCTGGCCTGAAACTCACTATGTAGTTAGTCCAGGAGTGGCTTGAACTTATGGTAATCCTCCTGCCTCAGTATTCCCAGTGCATTATAGGTATAAACCACCGTGCCCACTTTACATCTTTTTTATAAACAAACATAAAACTAATAGCCAAACCAGTATCCTGTTATTATCCTCTCATCTCAAGTGAGACAGTGGTTAAGCAACTTGCCAATGCCAGGTTATGTGTTGTACATATATGTGAGCTCAGACTGAGAACCACACCAACACTAGAATTTTCTGCTGTTTCCAGATGGCCACATGACTCCCTTTATGGGAGAAGTATAAACGTGGTTAATATGCGAAGAAGCCTGCTCATTCACTAATGTGACACTTTCAGTGAACAGTCAGTGATGTTCTGTTGACTAGCACAAACTGAAGATGATCAAAGCTTAGTCCCTGCACTTATGGAGCCCACAGCAGAAGAGGAAGTGAGCATAGATTTCAGTAACACGGCATGAATGGTAGAAATGAAAATGGTGACAGAGAGAGCCGTGGGAATTGAGGAGGGAACCTCTGATCTGAGCTTTGAAGGATGAGTAGGAGTTTGGCCAACAAGGAATGAGGAAACTCTAGCCGTAACAGAAGACACGGCAGACAGATAGACTCACACAGAGATGCGTGGCAGTGGCGAGAAGTGACGGACTGATATCGTACAGTGTGGATGAGCCTTAGATATGTGTAAAGCGGAAGAAGCCATTTTCCATCTACCATAGGGTTCCATCTATAGGATATATCCAGAATAGGAAAATCCAGAGAGACAGGAAGTAAATCCATGGTTGCCTAGGGCTCTGGACAGCTGACAGTTGGGAAGCAGTGTCCTTTGACTGCTGATACGTATGGTTTCCCTGTGATATCATGAAAATATTCTAAAATTGGTTGTAAGTGTGTGTACAGTAACAGCCATTGAGCTGCATATTTTAATGTGCAGATTGTGTGGTCATTGAGCTATATGTTACTTTTTTCTTCTTATTTTTCTTAAATGCAGTTCAATGACCAGGACTAGCATGTTTGGGTAACAGTGAGAAGTTGGTGACCAGACTGTAAATTTTCAAGTTGGTTCTGGCCATTTACTGCAGATAAAATTAAAATGTTCCCTTTTCATTGTCAAATACTCTGAATTTAAAACGTATCCAGAATGTTAAATATAGTCAATCTTTTATTTTTATGCAGTATTTCATTATGTAAGCGTACTATTATTTCCTTGCTCGTTTACCTGTTGTGGGACATTTCTTCCCACATTTTGTTCCTACACACAGTACTAGGATAAATTTTGATATCAGTATCCCTCTGGTGCGAGTCTCTCAGAAAAGATAAGGAATGATACTTTTATTAAGCATAAAAATCAGCATTGTTCGTGTTTGTCTAAACTATACAGAACCAAGCAAAAATGATAAGCATAACATTCAGGTGAATTTTGGGGGTTGGGATGGAAGGAGGTGGACAGGAAGAAGGGTGGGGCATGGAGCCAGAAGACAGATGCAAGTTACAACATTTGTAGTTCCTGGGGCTGGGGGTGTTTGACACAGGGTCTCTCTGTATAACCCTGACTGGCCTGGAACTCACTGTGTAGATCACCTGTCTCTGCCTCACTTGCTGGGATCAAAGGAGTGTGCCACTACCCCCACCCCCCCTTGGTTATTGTTCTTGATGAGGCGGCACGTTCCCAGTCTTTGGTCATTTAAACCTTCTGTTTTAGAATGATGTAAGTATATAGGATTGTTGTGAAGAAAGTAACATGTGTTCTGTGTAGCCCATTCTGAGCTTCCAATATTAGTAATAAGTGGGTATTTGTTACAGTTAAAGAATTGCTGTATTCAGATTTCCTTTGTTTGCCTTTTTCTGTTCTAGGATTTTCTACAAAATTAATATCCCCTCAGATTTAATATTTGTGTTTCCTTAGTGTCCTCTTAGTGCTGACATTTCCCACCAAATGACCTTGGCAGTTTCAAGGAGTACAGGTCAGGCATTTTGTTAGATTGCCTCTCCCTAGAGATTCTTCTGAAATTGTTTCTCCCGATTACACCGGCAGGGAAGATCCCAGAGATCCATTGCCTTAGCACACCACAGCAGCATGACCCATGACTGCTGCTTTGCACTCAGAACACCTAGGCTAGGTCGTGTTTTTCAAACTGGATGCTTACCCTACCCTTTCACACTAGTCTTTGGAAGGAAGTTGGGTATGCACAGCTGTATTTACAGAGTACTGAGACCCATGCTCAACCTCCTTAAGGGCACAGTGTCTACATGGATTATTTGGACCGCTCTTGCTCGGCAGACTGGTCTCGTATGTTTTGTTATTGTTCTTATTACTCCAGTACAGACTCCTGCATATTTGTTTTATACGTTGAGCTGTCATCCAATACTGCCTTATTTTGTTGCTCAATTATTTTAGTTTTGTTCACGAAAACTAAACTTTCTTTCATTGGGCTTCTGTGTCCCTTGAAGGTACCATCATTTTTGTGGGGTTGTGACTTTGGGGTTTGGGGCTGTTTGGTTTGGGTTTTGTACTCCCTAATTCTCCACACTACAAGGTGCCCCATGTTCATTTTGTATAGTCCTTGCATAATCTCTAGCCTTAGCATCAGACATTTCTCAAAAGAGCCCAGGATTCTTCCATCACACAGCAGAATTAGAAACCATAATCTTGATCCTAAGTTCATTCATTGCTTCTGAGGTATTGTTGCTGCTGCTAGGCCCTCTCAGCTGACAGAACAGAGATATATGTATGTGTCTGTAATCCACATATACATATATGGATTATGTTTCTATAAATATTTTCATATGCAACCCTCTATTTATAGTAGGCCAATTCAAGTTCGCATTGATGTCTTTAGCTCTGATTCATTCCCACATGCATCATGCTACCCTTATACCCTTCCTATCTGTGACCTCTCATTCTGGCACTGAGAACCCTGGCCCCAGCCACCCACCTTCCATTCACAGTAGTTTAATATACTTAGATACAGCATATTTGTGAGTTATATAACTAATATATACATATATATTAATCCATGTCTGTATGGAGAAAAAATATGTATCTAGTTCCCTTTGCCTTTAGTCTTACAGACAGCTTTTCCAAAGAGATAGGCCAGCCCTTCAATCTCTGAAATCCTTTGGTGGTTTGTTTTACATGTTGTGTTTCATTTGGATGTTTCTGTCACTTTCTGCTTTCCATGCTAGGGTTCTCCTGGCTCTCTGATTGCTTTTTAAAGTATGCATGAATCCATATTTAATCTTGGTGCTACTAGGTTATTTGTGGCTTTTAACAAGTACAAAGTGTATATATTCTTTTTTCTTTTTCCTCCTCCTCCTCCTCCTCCTCCTCCTCCTCCTCCTCCTCTTCTTCTTCTTCTTCTTCTTCTTCTTCTTTTTTTTTTTTTTTTTTGAGATAGGGTCTCTCTGTAGTTTTTGGTGCCTGTCCTGGAACTCACTCTGTAGACCAAGCTGGCCTTGAACTCACAGAGATCCACCTGGCTCTGCCTCCCAAGTGCTGGGATTAAAGGCGTGCACCACCACCGTCCAGTGTGTATATATTCATAAGAGACCCTATCTCAAAAAAAAAAAATAGTAGCCCCCAAGATTAGTTTACTCAGCTTCTCCACTCTGTGTCCATGGAAACCCTTGACCTGTGTTAATTCTGAGTTTTTGAGAATGTAATATGTGGGAATTCCTCATTATGTGGCTTTTTCAGATTGGACTTTTTATTTAAGGCTATATATTGAAGGTATACACATGACTTTTTATGGTTTGATAGATTATTTCTTTTATAGCATTGAATAATATTTTAATCTTTATGGCACTGTTCAGTCAGTTCTTCTATTGAAAGACATCTTGGGTGTTTCTGACCTTTTTTTGCAGTTCTTTTTTAATTGTTAGTATTTTATTTTATGTGTATGGATAATTTGCCTGTGTACCTCATGTAAGCCTCTTTGCTCTGGAGATCAGAAGATGACATTACATCTCCTGGGACTATAGTTACAGATGGTTATGAGCCATCATGGAGGTGCTGAGAATTGAACCCAGGTCTTAACTACTCAGCCATCTTTCCAGTCTTCTTTTTACAATCCTTTATAAAGCTACTTTACATGTTTTATGGACATAAAATATCCTGACAGCCTAGTAAATGTCACATGTTAAAATTATATTTATTTTAAAAGAAACTGCCAAAAAAGGGTTGGTACAGTGGGTAATACCTTTTCTTATAACCAGGAGAAAGAGGTAGAAGCTTGAGGCAAGCCTGTGCTACGTAGTAAGTTCCAAGCCCACCTGAGGTTTATCAGAACATCTTATACCAAGAAAAAAAGAAGGAAGAAGAAACTGGCAAGCCTCATATTCCTCATATTCCTACTGCTGTCGGGAGGGATGCTGGTGTGTGCGCCTTCTCCAGCTTGTGGATTTTAGCATTTTAGTAGACATATCATCAGATTTCTTATTTTAATTTGGAAATCTTTTGTGCCAAATAGTACTAGGCACTAGGTACTGTGCCGGCTACCTGTTTGGTGAGGTGTATGTTTGAATCTTTTTGCCTTTTTTCCTTAAAAAAAAAAAAAAATTGGGTTGTTTATTCTTTTAGGCTGTGTAATTTGTATGTGCTATATGTATTCTTTTGTGTGCATCAATTCTGTAGTTAAACTATTAAGGCAACAGAACATGAAAAAAATAGTTTTCTAGTGTAGATAGGAAGGTTTATTTTGAACTTTAAACTCAAAGCCTTACAACTTGGTACCCAGCTGTAATACCAACACTGGGAAAGCAAAGGCAGAAGGACCACAATGTTATGGCCAGTCTGGGCTATATTGTAAGACTGTCTAAAATAAAAACACACAAACAAAAAGAGTAATAATAATGCAGACTTCAAACTCTGACTTCATTAGCCTTGTGACTTTGAGGGTAGAGGACTTATTTTCTGCATTCATAAGATGTGAATAACACCTACCTTGTGCGTGTGTTTGTGTGTATGAATTTATGGAAAACAACAGAATTAACTAGAGATCCAGCAAATATTCACTGTGTACAACATAGGAAATTCTCAATAATTTGATGGTGATGCATACTTCTATTGATGGAGAGTTGGCTTATTGAGTAAATATTTATCAGGTATCTGTTTTGTGTCAGGCATGGGGATATAGCCGCAGCTCTCTGTCACAGGGTTTGTAGAAGTCATGCAAACAGAATTGCAATGGTATATTCAGAATACAAGCTCTTGGGAAGGAAGGCACCAGAAGCAGAGTTTAAATTGGTAGGCCTTTCTAAGGGTTCGAACAAGAGGCTTTAGGAGCTAAGAAGGTAGAAATAGGAATGGGAATGGAGAGAATGAACAGGTGAGATGTCTCAGTGCTAGACACGGAGCATGGAGGTTGCTACGTGACTTGGGGAAGATGGAGAATGCAGTTAAGCTGGCTAGCCTTCTCTGATTGAGGGATAGTAGGCTGACTTATTAATAATACTAATTAAAAACAATATTAATAATACTGACTTGTTATCTCCTAGAAAATCATGCTTTAAATATACATAATATCTCTAGTCAGATTTTCTTTTTACAGAACTCTCAACTCATAAGCACTGATGCTTCAGCACAAATATCTGAAGAGAAAACTAACCATTTAAATCAAATAGGAAACCTTCAAGATTAAGGTCCTATTCTCATTAGCCACCCACAATTCTAACAGTTGTATGGCTGAGCACTCTTAAGGGCCAGCGCTGTATTCTCTTGACTATTAAAGGTGGAGTGCATAGCTTTGATCAATGGTACGATCGGCCCAACAGCAAAAAGAACTGCACAGTTTCTTCTCCAGTTCTAAGTCAAACAGAGCTGAGAGATAATTCCCCTGTGGATTTATAAGTAAGAGTTAAATCCCTCCCCGTGTAATGTAGCACCAGATCGAAGTAAACAGACTATGATTTCAGCGCTAGACACAGCCTTAAGGCAGAAGAAATTACACTGTCATACAGAGGATATGTGGGGGCTGCTGCTATTTCAGTGCGTGAGCTCTTTGTTGTCACATAGTTGAAGGCTATCCAGATGAGGAAGCGTGTCAACCAATGCGAGGAGAAAACTCCTGGCTCTGGGCTAGAGGAATGGACAAGAGAGGAAAGCGCAGTGCTGTGAACCACATAAATGAAGGGTCCGTTCACTCAGCCCACTTTCCTGTGCACTCTTACTGGAAACAGGTTGTTCAGAAGAACAAACATGGTGTAAAGCTGAAAAAAAGTCTATTTTTTATCAAATGGTTAATTTCACCCATGATTAGTATAATTGAGTTTTAATAGCTTCCAGTTATAAAACATCAACCTCATAAATATAAATATATATGTATTTATACTGATCTAAACATATTTATAGACACACACACACACACACACACACACACGCACACGCACGCACACGCACACACGCACACGCACACACAAAGTCAACCCAGAATATACAGTAGAAATGATTAGATTCCAGGAAGGTGTTCGTATTTTCACTAGTGTGAGGATTTTACAAGTTGTTTTAGTGTGTTCTCATTATACATCTCCAGACTGAGGAAAGCAGCAGTAAGGGAGTGTGGGGCCCCCTGAGTCTGTTATAGGACTAGTCAGCTAAGATGCCTCCCGAGGCCCCTACTCTGCCTTGTCAGCCACATGTTTGGGTCTCCTAACACGGGTCTCATTTTAGTGACCGTGACTAGCAGTCCTCCAAAAAGTCTGTTTCATTTCTCCATTGGATAGCCACCTTAATACTAGGTTAATGGTCCTTTCTGGGGAAGACTGGGTGAGAGATGGTAGGATGTGATAAATATCAGAATGTGATGAATGGTAATTGGGTGTGGAATGCCATTAAAACAAGTAGGAGACAATCCAGAAGCAGCTAAAAGCAAGGCGTGTGAACTTGTAGAGAAAGACAAGAAAAATTTGGAGATCATTCCAGGCTAAATTGAAAAGAATTTTATAACATTACTGTATCTTTGCATTGTATAATAATAAATAAGATATACATAAGTAAGACATGCACACTCCCATGTAATAACGAATGAACTCAAGATCACCCAACTCAGTGTGTGATCTATGTAGACCATTGCTGTAGACTTAAGGAATGGAAGGATTTGTTCTGTTCTGGAGCTTTCCTTTGCTCTTACTCACCTAGGATGCAGAGTAGCTGCTTGCATTCCAGTGACTCTTCTGAGAACCTCCTGCAGTCAGTCTGCCATGCTCCATGTCTGCAGTTTCTCATCATCCTGCTGGGCTATCACCAAGTATGCTGCTCCCGAGCCACAGGTGGCCAACCTCCTTTCTTGATAGGTTGTACAAAGCCTTTAGAGTGCTGTCTTCCATTCCTCTGAAATGGCTGTGGCTCGGGCTCCTTTAGTTTTCCGCCCTGTGCCCACCATGACAGAGGCAGATGTGACTTATGTAGTCGGAGGGAAGGCACTCACTCCAGGGAGTAGCCTGCCAAGCTGTTAATGGAAGTGACCACACTGGGCTCTCTTACGTATATAAACTAACCATTCTCCATCATTTGTGAGGCCCTCAGTGGAAGCACTCCTGGCTCGTTCTGTTGAACACAGATATCAGCAGGCTATATTCCTACAACACTAAAACCTTCAGCTTCCCTCTTCAAGAAACCCTTATGCCCCCCACTGCCTTTAGGACAGAGTATGTGATTGAATTTAGTCTCCTTCACTAACAAGTGTTTTCGATGGTCTGAGCCTCATGATCCAGATGCCCAGTTCTGAGAGAGCAAAACAATAACATCTACCTGAAGCCCTTGATACAAACCTGGGGCAAGAGTGTACTCAAGGAGAATACCCAGTTAAGAATGGTGACTCAAACCTTGGAATCCCAGCACTTAGATAAAATAAGTTTGAGCTGGAGTCTACCTGGGGCTACAAAGTGGGTTCCAAGTCAGTCTGGGCTGCAGGTGGAGATCCTGTCCCAGAAGCAAAAGAAAGGAAAACAGAAAATGTCCAGACTCCTGGGGCTGGCTGCCCAGGCCTTCCATGCCCATCTGTTCCTCTCATAGTAGCTCATCTTCCTCCCTTGTCATGTCCTTCCTGCCCTTCACCCACTTGTCTGAATTTACCCAGCTCTTTAAATCTCATTTTTAAAATTCAACTTAAAAACTAAAGGCAGTTTCATCATTTCCATATCATTTTTTTCCTTTTAAAAATTAAAATGTAATCACATAATTTCCCTCTTCTTCCTCTAAACCCTTCCATATCCCTTTCAGATCCATGGCTTTTTAGTCTTTATTATTATCACTACAGGTGTGTATGTATGAGCGTGTGTGTGTGTGTGTGTGTGTGCGCGCACGCGCGCGCGCGCGCGCGCGTGCGCGCGCGCACTCAAGAAAACCACTTGGTGCCTGATACCCACTTAGGGTGCTTACCTCTGGGGAAGACTAAAAATTTTAGCTCTTCATCTAGAGATAGGGCCACATGCAATCCCCACCCCACCCCCATCCCTGTTGGCATGCTAACTGCTGTTGTCATTGTTCAGATCTTATTTAGGCCACTACATTGCTGAGATTTCACAGGTACAGATTTCCTATATTATATAGAAGACTAAATTGTTCAGCAGAGTTCCGAGTCCTCTGGGTCTCACGGTCTTTCTCCCTTCTCTTCTACAGTGTTCCCTGAGCCTTGGGTAGAAGGGTTGTGCTGCAGATGTGTCTGAGAACTATGGCGCTGGGAACCCCATAGTCAGTTGTTCTCTGCATTTTGACTAGTTGTAGTTTTTCTATAATGGTCTCAGTCTGCTGTAAAGCGAACCTTCTTTGATGAGGTCCAAGAACTGTACCTATCTATTGATATAAGGATAAGTATTTAGAATGCATTTAGAAATTACACTGGCTTAAGAATGTGGCAGTAGCAGAGATCTATGACCTTGCTAACCACAGGTTGGCTAGGTGTTCAGTACCAGGCTTGAATTCTCTTCTGTTTAATGGACTCGGTTTCCAGTTAGACAGTATTGGTTACCCCCAAGATGTAAATACCACATTTGCACCTTTGGAGATACGTGCCATGCCTGGTCATTATGTGCTTCCTAGGCTCCACAGCTGGATAGGACTATTAAATGCTTTCCTCTTAGGGCAGCTTGCATAGCACTTCATGGTATTATGAAAGCTCGTCCTTTCATAATATGCATTTGGATGAGATCCAGCTCAGTCCTCCCAGGTTCTGTCTGAAGTGTGTGGTGTCTTCAGCAATCGGAACTTACTGCCAATTCTGGGGGGCAACAGTAGTCGCCTGCATTGTTTGGGAGCTTCTTGGACTTTCCTGACCAACAACTGGAAAGGAGGGTTCTCGTGCCTGGTGCTGAAGCTTTGGTTAGATAGTCTGTGACATTGTCATCCACGTGACGTAATCTTATTTTAACTATATACATATACATACCTATGTGTATTATATGTCATTTTAGCTATATATAAAAAATATGATTTCTTATGGCTTTTTCAAGTATTCTTAGCGTTATTGATCCCTCCTCCCCCCCTCCTGTATAGACCTCCCCAGTTAAAGGCCCCCCATTTCTCCCTTCCAGTCCCCTCTATACTGCTGTCCCCCCTCTCCAGCACTCCTCCCCTCCCGCCATGGTCCTTTTTGCATCTGACATTTCCAAAGAATGTACTTGCCATATTCACTCCCTCTACTCCCCTTGCATCCCCCACACCTCTCCCCTTTCCCTGTCCTCCTCCCTGGTGGTTCCCCTTACTCCTACACACTCCCACCAAATTCCAAAGAAGAAAGAAAGCGTGTGATACTTGTCTTTTGCGTCTGGTTTATTTCACTTTACACGATAACCTCCAGTCCTAGCCATCTTCTTGCAAACAACATGATTTCACTCTTTATAGCTGAATGAGACTCTGCCGGGTAGATATTCCCGCACTTCCTCTTTCCGCTTGTGTGTTGATGGGCAGCAGGCTCATTGCCTGCATTGGCTATTGTGGATAGACTGGAAGTGGATCCATAACTTCTTTCTAGCCATTCCAGTATGATCATTTCCTTCCCCCAAACCCCTGGAACTTTCTGTTGCCTCTACTACTAGCTGAAATTAATCATACAATGTCTGCTTTTATTCAAAATGTTGATGTATTTTGCAGTGGTTGTTACTTTTCAAATGCTTTTATCATGTTTTTAATCCTATTGTGTGCTGCTTTTATTTCTTTCATCGTTCATGGAACCTCCTTACATGCTATACTGAATAAGAATATTGGGTTTGGTCTTTGTTTTCTGATCTGTTTATTCTCAGCTAGCACAGAGACATGGAACAGTGTAAAAATTCAGGTGTTTTGAACCATCCTTTTGGTAAAGATGTGCTGTTGCTTGCTGTAGTAAATGCCCCCACATGAGAGAAGGAGTCAGTACAGGTATTACAGGAAATACCAGCTAAAGAGGTCCGAAAGAGGAAATATTCCCAGTTGTTTTTCATCCCGCTTTCCTTTGGGGCTCTTTCTACCCCATTTAAAGAATCAGATAAATAAATGGTGGTTAGCTTCCATTGCCTTCTGTTGGCTGAAAGGCAGATGCTAAAAAAAGCTCTCTGGTTTTTTTTTGATCTTTATGGCCCCCTTGCATCTACCCTACTTCTGGAAGAGAAAGACCAAACAGCCAGAAATGCAATAGCCAGCTCAAAGTAGTGGTTTTTTCTTCTTCTTAGTTCCTTCTTTACTCCAAGGTAATTATCTTCTTATCAAAGATCTCTATGGGACGTGTAAATAAGTACCATCTTGTTGTTTCAGCAATTTGTAGCTGATACTAGGTCTATCAGTACTTTTAATACCTGTAATAAATCAACAGGAGGCAGAAGTTGCTACATTCAGAGGATTTTGGAGTTCACGTTGGCAAGCTTGGATAAAGATAAAGAGAAGAGCTGGGCGTGTAGCTCAGGAGTAGTGCACCTGTTTAGCACATGCAGTGCTCTGGGTTCACTCTCTAGTACCGAAAACACAAAGAAGTCAGACGGTTGTGATGAAGGTCCATTCCTGACCCCGGTGTCCTTCCAGTTCAGCCCTTCAAGCAAATGTCGTAACGGTGGTGAAGTGACTAAAGAGGCTATGTTGTGCCTGGTGTGCGAGGGGACGATGTTGTTAAGACTTGTGTTGGGGTACAGTAAAGCAAGCTTTGATGGCTTCCCAGCGGGGGTGCTTCCAGGGACATTTTGTAGCTTATAGTGGAGCCGAATCCTGCCGCTGACCCGCACTGGTCTAATGAGCTTGCTGCACTCAGTCTGGCTGCTGAAACTCCTGAAATGTGCTCTCGGTCCCAAATCTGGCTTGCTAACATCTTGGCCAGAGAAATCCATTTTAAAACAAACAAAACCAAAAGGGAAATCTTAAATCCAAAATTGCCTGAAGTTTTAAAACTGGTTTAAAATAAAATTATGTCAAGTGTGAGGAACAGAAATTTGAAGTTGTCAAGTGTTTTATGTGATCACGGCTAATGCCTGTGGAGCACTGCCCTTTTCTGTCATTACTATTGTTGATATTTTTGTGATTAGTAGTAGTAGTAGTTTTGTTTTATTTTGTTTTGTTTTGTTTTTGAGACAGGGTTTCTCTGTGTAATCCTGGCCATCCTGGAACTCTCTCTGTAGACCAGGCAGGCCTCAAACTCAGAGATTCATTCTGCTTCCTGAGTGCTGGGATTAAAGGCCTGTGCCACCACTACCTGGCTTATAAATATACTATTTTCAAGATTTGGTACTGGATTCCTTTTAAAGATTTATTTTTATTATTATTATTTTCCTTTTCTATTATTATTTATTTACTTATTGTTTGAGACAGAAACTCATGTAGCCCAGGCTGGTTTCAAACTCACTGTGTAGCCAAGTATGACTTGATCCTTCTTTGTTCATTGATGGAGACAAGATCTCACTGTATAGCCCAGACCAGACTGATCTTGAATTCATGCTTATTCTGCTATCTCAGGCTTCACCGTACTGAGATTTGAGGCATTTTCCATGGACACATTTGAACTCAGAGCACTATGGATATTTGAAATAGCCCAAGAAAATTGTCTGAGTAGAAAACTTGCTGTCGTGACATGTTATAATTTATAACTACAGTGTAGCAGCTAGGGAAATAATTGTCCTTTTCTCTAGAAACTGTATCGTCACCTTTCTAAACCTTTAGGTGTGCCTTGATTTCAGTGATGCTGTTTTTCAATTCAGAATCAAAGCTATGTGAACTGCAAAGTATGTGTTTGAAATGCATGCAAGTACCAGCAGGAAACTGTATGAGAAAAGAGCATCTTACAGCCTAGTAAAGTTCACTCATGAGCAAATGGTATGAATGGGTGTGTGAGTGATCCAGTATTCCTGGTGCAGTAGGAGTGGCAGGCTAGAATGTTCTGGTATGAAGAAACAGTATTCTAATGTTTCCAAGTGGTTGTTTTAAAAACGAAAGTCAGAGGCCAACTTTATCTACAGTATTGAATTAAAGAAATCATATATGCAATCTGCTTAAGGTACCCTGCACAAGCTCATGGACATCCCCTTGCCGTGGGAAGAAATCCCTTGCTAGAACTGTAAAAGGTGTGTCTCTATCTCCATGACATCTTTCATCACACCTGTAGATATCACTTGCAAAGGACCTTCCCATCTGTCACCTCTCTCCTTAACTTGGAGCTCATACAGCAGCCTCCTTTTATCTGTGGTTTCCTTTGGGACTGTCTCAACAGACTTAGTAACTTGTGCTCAAGGATGGTCTAAAACATTGATAACATATTAACTTTACTATAGCATATTGTTACTGTTGAGGTATTTTATTCTTGTTTTGGTTAATCTCTTCCTGTGTCTAATCAGTGTTAAATTTGTCATAGTTCTCTATGTGCTCTAGTTTCTGTCTGATGCTGTGACAAACACTGACCTAAAACAACTTAACAAAGGAAAGGATTTATTTGGCTTGGACTCCTGAGTCACAGGCCATCACTGAGGGAAGTTGAAGCTGAAACCAGGGAGGAACCCTGCTCACTACCTGACTCATCTAGGTTCTTATATAGCCTAGGACCACCTGCCATGGGATGGTGTTGCCTAATGGGCTGGGCCTTCCTACATCAGTTAACAATGAAGGATGTCCCCACAAACATGCCTCTGATCTGAGAAATCTGTGAGAAATTCTTTCTCAGGTGGCCCTAGGCTGTGTCAAGTTGACATTTAAGGTCAGTAGGACAGTATGTACAAGAAAACAGTGTATTCAAGGATTGGCACTGTTCACAATTGTAGGCATCCACTGGGGTTCCTGAATTGCAGATAAAGATGAGCTACTGCATTTCTACCTTAAGGGATAAGAAAAACTATTGCTCAAAAATGCGTTACCAAGGTTAGTCTCAGTGATTTGCAGAATATCAGAAATCACAGATTGACTGCCATTTATTAGACTTTTATAAAAGGTCGGCTACATCCCAAATACTGTGCAAGCATGGAAGGTTAAAAAGATAAACAAGACTTCTGTTGCCTAGCCCAGGAGCTAGCAGTTTGTGAGTATTGTGTAAAAACCGTGGCCATTATGAAATGCTCGGGTCCATAGTTCAGGTCCACTAGCCAAATAAACACCTGTAACCCTACTGTGGAGGACTGTGACTTTTTATGGTACACACACACACACACACACAGAGTCACAATCACACATACAGTCACAGTCACACACAATCACACACACTCACACATACAATGCTCAAAGGGAGGTTTGTCAGGAGAGTTGTGAAAGAGCAAATACTTCAGCCTGAGGAGGTGAAGAGGCCTTCATGGGGAAGTTTGCACTTGTTTTGGAGTCCCATTTTCCTGGAGGGGATGCGCTGTTACCTAAAGGCAGGAGTGCATGGAAATATAGGTGGAGCTATTAGGTGTGCCAGTTCCCTTTCCCTATCTAGAGCGATGTCTTTTAAGCTAATTTTTTAAAATGGAATTCCATGGAAAGGAAATACAAAGAAAGAAGATCCGGTGTCACCACTGCTTGCCTTGTTTCTCAGCCAGGAAGCACCTAAGGCACTCTCAGGGGAGTTAGAAAAGAGTGGAGGGAGACCCATAGGTTCAGGAGTGCCAAGCAGAACGTTTCACTCAGACATATTGCAAGAAGAACGTTTCACTCAGACATATTGCAAGACTGCACCATCATCTCTGCTAGAAAGAGACTGCTACCCATTGTGTAAGGTAGGTTGGATGGAGACCTGACTTTCATGTATTCTGAGAGCCCATCTGTTAAGAAAGAACAGGGAACCGATCTGCATGCACCTGAGCTCTGATTCTGGCTCCTGTTCTGAACTCCTCAATTAAAGAATCTTAGACTTAAAGGTACTGCTATGCTTTGACTGTGCCCACAGAGGTTCATGTGTGGGAATCTCTGTCAATGGCACATGCACACATGTAAATAAAAATAAAATAATAAAGATGTGGGGGCACACGCCTTTAACCCCAGCACTGGGGAAGCAGAGGCAGGCAAATCTCTATGCATTAGAGGCCAGCCTGGTTTACATAGCAACTTCCAGGCCAGCCAGGGATATACAGCAAGACTCTTGACTCAGGGGGAAATATTAAGAAGAAACAGGTCCCGAGGGAGTAGACTCATTCTGTCTCCATCTGATGCTTGCACCATGTTGCAGTGTAGTAAGAAGTCCTTCATCGGGTACCAGCACCATGTTCTTGGAGTTTGTAAAGTGCTCATCCTCAGATGTTCTGTGGCAGCAACACACGGCAGACTAATACAGGGACATTCCTTGTGTAATCATTTAACTATCGTTCCAAATATATCTCCTTAACAGTGAAATGGACAAAGGATTACACCATTGAATGTCTTGAATACGTCCATGATGCACAGCATACTGTATTAGAGAGAATCCCATCCAGGGGGGCACAGCCCTAATTACATTTTGAAAGAAAAAATTGCTAAGACTCTCTTGCCTTTCATTTGCAGCTATAAGAAATCATCTGTTGGCTGTTTGCCAAGCAGTCCCTTGCTTATTTATGCGCTGCCTTTCAGTCCTTCTTTGCCTTCTCCTCCCTCCGGATCATTGAGAGTTCCCTGGTTAAGAGTTCATGGGACGGAACTTCAGCTTGCTTGTTTTTCCAAGTGGCCTTCAGTGGATGCTCTCTGTTCAACTCTAAACTCTTAAAGTATGCGATCCAGCGCTGAAATACGTTCCTAGAGATGGGTTGAACAGTTCTCTGCTCAGTGAATAGAGCCTCTACCTTTCTTGATATAGAGGAATTAATTCTTAAAGAAGCGTATGATTGCAATAATATTTTACTAGTCAGTTCATACTTGTGTCTCCCACTGCGCTTATTATAGTCCACTCAAACCCTGTAGCCTTGAGCAAGTTGACTAGCCCATTCTGTCCTCAGTCCTTCCGAGCATGACAGTAAGGGTCACACCTGCCTCCTGTTTATGGTAATTATGGATAATATGATGTTTAAATTAAATTTATTGGCAGTGTTGTACTTGAAACTCAAGGTGACCTGGTTGTTGTACAGATGTAGTTTTAGGAAAGACAAAAGAACCATTGACAAGAAAGCAATCTGTATCCAAAGCATATTAAATGGCCTTCGGAAAAAATTTGGGTTTCCTAGGATTTCGCATTCTTTGACCCTTACTACTTCTGTTTTAGCAATAAAAGATTTAGTGTGACTACTCTATAAATAGATTTTCGATTTATATTGCCAGATAATACACAATTTGATGAGAGTGAAGACGGTTTCCCTGAGATGCTAAGTTCACTGCTTTATATATTGTCTTGCATGTGTCTGTTTTTCCTTGGCTTCCAAGCCTCTTAGACATATTGCTTTCTCCAACAGAATGTTTTCTTGGCTAACTTCAGTGGAGAAGTGGCTGGGGCTGTTCTACACTCACAGGCATTGATGGAGTAGTAATCGGAATAAAAAGAAACAGCCCTAAGGAGAATCCAGCTAGGGCCATTGGAGTTACAAAGTGAAGCCAAACCATGTTCCTAGGGATGGCCAACATACTGAGAACTGAGCACTAGCAACCATCTCATTTCCCTGCATCTCATAAAACATATTGATCCTTTTCACTGCAACGTTAAGACCACACAATACATTATGTCCATGGCACCCAAAAGATTTTAGAAGTTACGTTATATCCTTCAAAGGTAGTCCAGAGCAACAGAGCAGTTAAGGCATTTCAGTATTCTATGCTGCCAGCCAAGTCTAAGGGGGTTGCTTTATTATTATTATTTTTTTAAGATTTACTTATTTATTATGTGTACAGTGTTCTGTCTGCATGTTGCTTGCCTGCCAAAAGAGGGCATCAGATCTCATTATTGATGGTTGTAAGCTTCCCTGTGGTTGCTGGGAATTGAACTCAGGACCTTTGGAAGAGCAGTCGGTGCAGTTATGCGATTCCTTTTATGAGTTGCCTTGGTCATGGTGTCTCTTCACTGCAATAGAACAGGAAGACAGGAAGACTGGTAGACAAACAGGTGAATCAATAATACGTGGTGGGAAGGTGAACAAGTGGTACCTCTTCCCTCTTACCATGGATATTCAACCCTAGACACCTACTGGTTGCTCTCCTGTAGTCACTGGCATCTCAGGATTCGCTGTGGTCCCAGAGAACACTTTTGATGTTAGCATATGCTTTGAAACCATAAGACATAAAGGGGGTATCTAGAGAATCAAACATCTTAAACTAAATTATAACATGCAGTGACTAGCTTGTTAATTATGCATTAATACAATGAAAGTCTTTGGTTTATCTCTCATGTGTTTATAAATTAGAAATGAGATATGACCTTATGAGAATAATGATTTCTCCAAACCTGACAACTAACTGTCTTAGCATCTCATTGCCCTTTTTCACCTCTGTGAATGTGTGTGTGTGTGCAATTTTTTACAAATAAGGTTATTATGTTAGTTAAGCCAAAAATGATGTTTATAAGTATTGCTATCATTTAATCTCATGTGTAAATTCATAGATACAATTTTTTAATTTGATACTCCTATCTTTATTTGTTTTAAAATTTTCAAGTTACATTTATTTATATATTTATTTATTATGTGTGTGGGTGCAGAGGTCAAGGGCAAGCTCCTTTCCTCCACCATGTGGAGATCTAGGGCTTGAACTCAGGTTATTAGGCTTGGCATCTAATGCTTCTGTTCACTGAATCATCTGGCCACCCCTTTATTTCAGTTTTGACAGGACTTTGTGTGTGTGTGTTGAGTGTATATAGAGGCCAGAGGTCAGCACCGGGGTTCTTCCCTGATCATTTCTCCACTTGTGTGTGTGTGTGTGTGTGTGTGTCTCTGTCTGTCTGTCTGTCTATCTGTCTGTCCACTTATGTATTTGTTCATATGAGGGATAGGCTATTTACAAACAAGCAGACCTCCAGTCACATGAACTGAAAGTGGCAAAGCTTTCAACCGTTCAAAATCTAAATAAAAAGAAAGTTAAGGCACCTTTGATCTGTGAGTTGAAAACGAACATTCTGGTGCAATGACAGATTCATTTCCCTTTCGTCCCCAAAACACATGAGCACCAAAGTTATCCAAGAACACTTGCTGTTTAGTAAGACAGGAATGTAGAAATTACGGATGGGGCAAGTATTTTCAGAAGGACTCCTTTGGGGACCAGTTTACTGCAAAGAAGACAGTCTAACCACACTCCACCTTATTTTGGGGGACAGGCTCTCTTATTAGACCTGCTGTGCACCTATTTGGCTATCCTGGCTGGCTGAGGATTTTCCTGTCCCTCCTCCTCAATGCTGTGCCTGGTGTACTGTGCCTGGCTTTTCGAATGGGTGCTGGAGATAAAACTCATTTCCTCCTGCTTTCATGCAGATACTTTACTGAATAACCATCTCCCTGGCCCCTACTTGCAGAATTTCAATTTTGGCTTACTCTACTGCTTAATAATTCAGTTGCCTATAATGCATTTCAATTTTTAAATGAGTTAGTAAGGATTTACACTTTGGTTTTGATGAGCTCTTGGTGGAACACAGCTTTCTTCTTTTTTGCAATATTTCTGTTAGACAGTAGACGTATTTACAGTTTGTCATTAAGATGAGGTTAACCTTAGTTCATCTTGGAACATTTGAGTTGTCAATTGGGAAATCCATTGCCAGCCCATCACAATAAGTATAGGTAAAAATACACTTAAATAAATGTCCTGTTATTTAGTCTAGACTGCTAAGCACTAACTGTGTCTGCTCTGCAGAGAATCTGATTAGATCCAGGGAGTCTCCTGTCTTCATTATGCTATTACTACAGTGTATAGTGTTTGGACAAAATAGAATTTTCCTAATGTCCCAAGCAAGGCACAGGAAACACAACCTTTTTAGAAATAGCAACAATTTTATTACACTCACATGAGAGCTTCTTACACTGCCTCGTTAAGAGAAAAATCCATAGCTGTAGTCAGCCTTAAATTACAAAGCATTAAATTAGTTACATATACTGTATATTCATTTGGCTGCTAAAATATTATTGATTTATAATTCTTGGGTAAATAATATAAATGGATTATTAAAGAAATTATTTCTAAGGCATGTAATAGCTTGAGGATTAGGATGGATAATTTAATTGCCTCATGAAAGGTCCATAATATTTGCAAAATTTGGGAAGCCTCATACTGAAATGTTTACAACATTGCCAAGAAGCAGTGGGAAGAAATGGCAGGTTGTTTAGTACATTTTAACGTATTGATGTGACCTTGAGTTGCAGATACAAGAGATGAGAAACAGCTAATTCAGTATAGCTAAATACCAAGAATGTTCAGTTCCAGTCGCTGTGTCCCATGTCAAGTGTGTGTCGGCCTCTCCTTCCTTTCTCGTCTGGATCATTGCAGCTAGACTGGATCGTGCATACTAGACTGTTGGAGGCACCTGCTAGGGGGTGTGTCATTTTACTAGATATATAAAATCTAGTAATAAAGTAAAGACAGGTGTTAGGTGCCCACACACGGTTCCCAGTTGTTGGTATTCTTCAATTCCGTGGTTTGATTTTCGCATCCAGAGTTTAACTCGGTCTGTGTGTCTGAAAAATGGAAGGAAATCATTCCACCATTTCATTTGTGTCTTTGCTAACTTTTCTTGATTGATCGCCATTCTTCATAGAGAACTAGGTAAACTTTTCTTTATTTTGGTAAGTACATCTCCGTTCAATCTGTACAAAATAGAAAAGGAAAAATCTTTCTTGAGCTTAAAGTGTTCCCTTTAATGTCCAGTAAATTTTTTGTTTTGTTTTTGGGGTTTTTTTTGTTTTGTTTTGTTTTGTTTTGAGACAAGGTATCTCTATGTAACAGCCCTGGCTATCCTGGAACTAACTTTGTAGACCAGGATGGCCTCGAACTTACAGAGATCCACCTGCCTCTGCCTCCCAAGTGCTGGGCTTAAAGGCATGCGCCACCACCTTCCAGCTGTTCAGTAATTTTCACAGTTAATACTAGAGAAGTGTGTGCTTGAAAGGCATTTTAACTTATCCAGGGTTATTTTCAGTACTTGTGTCCATTTTTCTTACTTTTCATAGCTTAGTAGGTTCTGCTATTTAAGGTACTAGAACTTCACCCACCTAAAAATAGATCAATTCTGGCAAACAAACAGTTCTTTATAAGGCATTAATATTACCCATAATTTCTAGGGTCTAATTATAAAAGAATGAAGCAAGAGAACATAGTCTTCCTTATATCAAGGAATCCCTTGTGTAAACCATAAGTTAAAAATGAAATCGGGGCCAGTGATATGGTTCAGTGGGTAAGGGTGCTTTCTACCAAGGCTGAGGACCTGAGATTGATCCTTAGAACTCATGTGGTAAGAGAGAACTAACTGAGACAAGTTGCCCTTTGACCTTTGGGTGTATGTGTGTGTGTGTGTGTCACACAAATATTAATAAATAAAATGTTTTCACTTTTGTGTGTTAGTATTTATTTGCATTTGCAAAAATACTTTACTTTTCAGGGTTCACATAAAATCATTTTGGATATATAATCTAGCATATTTAATAATACAATGAATTAATTTAATTTTAGTAATCAAATTTGTCATGGCAAATGCCATTACATTGTTTGAGCTGTTTTAAAAATTATAATAAATACAGTTGATTTAGAAATAATTAGGGTTTTTTGTTTGTTTGGGGGGGACTTGTTTTGTTTGGTCTTTGGTGTTTTTTTAAGACCCCAAAAAATTCACTATGAAAAAAAGCCAGGTGGAGGTGATGCACACCTTAAACTCAGCACTGGAGAGGCAGAGGCAGGTGGATTTCTGTGAGTTGGATGCCAGCATGATCAACAGAGTGAGCTCCAGAACAGCCAGGAATACACAGGGAAACCCTGTCTTGAAAAAACAAAAAACAACAACAACAACAAAAAACCAGTAAACAAAAACACCTCACTATGTAGCTCTGGCTGTCCTGAAACTCACTCTGTAGACCATGCCACCAGCCTCAGGCTCATAGAGTCCACCTACCTCTGCCTCCTGAGTGCTGGGATTAAAGATATGTGCTGCCACACCTGACTTATAATTGTTTTTTTGTTGGCCTGGAAACGGAGACCTGAGCGCCATCCCTTGCACCCACCGGCTGCTTGACCCTCCAACAGCTGTAAGAGATGTTTGTCATTCAGCTATAGGGGAAAATTCAGATTTAAAGGGGAAAAAGCACCCAACTAGGGTGCACCCTCAAAGACCATAGCACATCTGGGTAACAGTACAGAAAATGAAGGTTTACCTTTGGTGAGTGTTGAAATAATGGAAATTGGACATGGTATGTCATCTAAGTGTTTTGTTCTTTTAATTTTAAATCAAAAGTATTCTGACATGTACAGGTGCCAAAATAAGAATCTACAGTAATTTGTTTGCTGAATTTTATTTGAGATTTCTTTTTTAAATGTTGCCAATGGCGAGTACTTACTTTGCAACACGTAATTTGCATGGGGCATGTTTTGTTCTAAGTGATTTGATATTTATTTTGCTTTGGTCTTATAGTTCTCTTTTTGGGTACCCAGGGACATTTCAGTTACTTGTTTTCAGGTAATTTTCTTTTTATTATTGCTTTGCTTTGCTTTTTTAAGACCGTGCCTCATTATGTAGACCTGGTATCCTGAAACTCACGATGTAGTCATGTTGGCCTCGAACTCATAGAGATTCTTGAGTGCTGGGATTAAAGGTGTGCACCAGTATGCCCAGCCCTCAGGTAGTTTTTGTTAGCTTGGCTTCTAATGGGCTCACGTTTCCTTCTTAGATATTGAAATTATTTTGAAAAGGAAATGCACTGTGTACAAAGCAAGCAAAGTGAAACACGTATTCAGGAAGCGTCCTGGGTGTTAGACGGTGGACGTTGCTGTCTGTCCTGGTGTTAGACAGTGGACGTTGCTGTCTGTCCTGGTGTTATACGGTAGACTTTGCTGTCTGTCCTGGTGTTAGACGGTGGACATTGCTGTCTGTCCTGGGTGTTAGACGGTAGACTTTGCTGTCTGTCCTGGGTGTTAGACGGTAGACTTTGCTGTCTGTCCTGGGTGTTAGACGGTAGACTTTGCTGTCTGTCTTCCAGTTCTGAAAGCTCTGTCAGTTCTGGAAGGCCACTGGTTCCTGACCTCTGCTCCCAAGAGGAGTGCAAATTTCATTTGACTCATCTTAGTTATAGTCTTCAAAAGAGTCACACTTTTCTCTTCTGTTACAGTCATTGTGACCAAAGTGATCAAAAATAGATTCCATCTATTTTGTCATGGCCGAAGGAAAACTGCCCCAAGGATATGCATTTCCCTTTTGAAAATCAAGGATTTTTGTAGTTCATTTTAAAATAAAACGGATCACCTTTGGCTCACATATCCGTTAGTCCTGTAGGGGAATTTGATTATCATGTCTGTCCCGTTCTCCTCCAGACAGTTCCTTATTTGATATTGTGACTAATCACTGAAGATTGAAGTCTTAATGGCTTATCGTTGTGAGTTTAACAAAACTGAGGGCTGATTCTGTAAAGCACTAGCTCAGATCTGCCAGGCCTAGGATTTGGTATGTTTCCATACTTGAAACATAGTTTTTTAATTAACTGACAGTTTAAGGAATTGAAACTTCCTTCATTTAGAGTATACTTTGCTCACCTACATTTTTGACCAGAAGCTGTATTTTTAAGGGATTACATATGCTCAAACTTGCTACAATGTCAGTGTTTTGGATTAAATAATTTAAAAACTACTTCCTTACAATTTTACTCTTACGGTGTTTCATGTCTACCAAATTGTTCAACAGAATTTTTTGGTTATTAGGCCTGTCTATGGTGTAGACTTACTTCTAGGAGTATTTATACTTTGGGTTTCATGCTGGCCATTATTTACTTTATTTTTAATGAATGCTTTTTTCCCTCATTTGTGGTAGAAGAGAGCATCTCTGCTCTAAACAGCTTACCATTATATCCTTTTATTCTGCCGTCATTTGTAGGTTCATGTAGCTGAGCATTAGATGGTAAGACTATTAAGTCTTTTGTGTGGACATTGTTCATATTTACCACTAACTTCCTTTAGCAAGACACACACAGGTCTCATAGCCCTATAGTTCCCTAACTTAGCTTTCTATACATGTGGGAGTCAAATTCATTACCAATAGAAATGGATTCATCCACCAGTTATAGTGAAAACAAGACACCTTTTTTGTTCACTTGTTCAATTTATTTCATATTTCATATGCATTGATATTTTGCCTGCATTTATGTTTGTGTGGAGGTGTTGGATTCCCTGGAACTGGAGTTACAGACAGTTATGAGCTGCCATGTGAGTGCTGGGAATTGAACCCTGGTCCTGGAAGAGCAGCCAGTGCTCTTAACTGCTGAGCCATCTCTCCAGCACCACCTTTTTGATTCTTTAGACAGAGTTACTAGTCTCAAGTTTTTAGACAGAGCTTGTCAGATGTCAGCTGGGACTGATACACAACCATCGTCTCTCACAGTTGCTGTGTATTCTATCTGCAGCGTCCTGAACAAGATGGCTGTTTTCTTTCAAACCCCTTCCAGAGTCATCTCGTCAGGAGACAGAATGTGTCTATTCATCTGCTCTGACTGAGTGGCCAAGGTGACATCCGAGCTGTGAGTGCAGGAACTTGATGGCTCCTTAGTGGTCTGTGCCTTGGGTTATCTTTCCTAATGGTGTACAGGAGTGGCACACAGAGACTAATTTTAGTCTTGATAGTCTTGAATGTCTGATTTAGTAAATGACTCTTGATACTGGAAAATTTCTTATGTGACACAAAACCTCTTTCTTACAAGTGTCTCCATGATAGTTTAGTCCTTTGATAATCTAAGTTGGGTCCTGTCTTCTCAGCATGATCTTAGACTCTGTCCTCCTGGTTTCAGGGAGCTCTTTGAACACTCTCTATAAAAATGTCATGTAGCTGGCTTGGTTGCCTCCCATGTAGTTGGAGCTGAGCTTGAGATACCATGTCATTATTTGGGTTTGAAACTATTCGATCCACTGAAATCCCACGCATCTTACACACACTTGCCTTGCTGGATTTCCTTGCTACATAAGAATCGCTTTCCTTTTTCTGCGAGATTTTAGCTCCGTTTCCGACTTCCTGGTTTTTTAGGGTGAGATCTTGAACCAGAGCCTCATGCTTGCTAAACACAAGCACTACCACTGAGTTACACCTTGTCCTCGAAGAAGTTTTTTGAATAGTAGCAATCCACTGCTTGTTTTAAGTTTTACAAGAATGTATGGGATGTTTGTGTCTAAGTATGGCATATGTGCTTGCAGTTGGAAGTGAGGCCTGAACTGTTACTTCTCTTTAGTGGGTTTCGCTACATGTAGTGAAAGAGTGGAGGGTGAGAACCATGTTTATAAATATAGTATTTTCTTTTTTGTGTGTTTTTTTTTTGGGGGGGGGAGAGGGTGGAGATATATATATATATATATATACACACACACACACACACACATACATATACACACATATATATGTATGTATATATACATACATACACACATATATGTATGTATATATACATATACATATATGTGTGTATGTGTATACATATACATATATATATATATATATATATATATATATATTAGTTTTTCAATACAGGGTTTCTCTGTGCAGCCCTGGCTATTCTAGAACTCAATCTACAGACCAGGGTGGCCTTGAACTCAAGAGATCCACCTGCCTCTGCCTCCCGAGTGCTGGGATTAAAGGGGTGCACCACCACCACCTGGCTTATAATTATATTATTTTCAAGATTCAGTACTGGATTCCTTTTAAAGATGTACTGTTTATTTTTACGTGTCTAAGCATTTTTGCTGCATGCATGCAAGTATACCAAGTACATACTTGATGCCTGTGGAGTTGAGAAGAGGGGCTGGACCTACAGATGGTTAGCAGCCTTGATATGGGTGCTGGGAACTGAACTCAGATCCTCTGAAAGAGCCAAAAGTACTCTTTATTTATTTATTTATTTATTTATTTATTTATTTATTTATTTATTTTCAAAAGTACTCTTAAACACTGGGCCATCTCTATAGCCTTTTGGTAGCAGGTTCCTTATGAATATTACTCTATTTAAGCCTGCAACTTGATGAAGTAGTTTCTGTTATTGTCCCAATTATACACCTGAGAAAATTTGTTAATGCGATTACATTGAGATTGGATTCCCAGCTCTCTGACTCTGGAATCCAAATTCTGAAATAACATTAATGCCAGCTAGGTGTTGGCTGGTATAGAGTAGTGAAGAACAGCTGGGCGTGTTGGCACAAATCTGAAGACACTGGATCTGGGCAGATAGATAGCTTAGTCAGTATGCAATCGTGATGGCCTGAGTTCAGTCCCCAGAGCCCACTCTAAAGACAGCCAAGCATGGGGGATGTACTTGTAATCTAGGTACTAAAGAGAGAACCTATCTGAAAAAAAGGGGAGATGGGTGGGTGGGAAGTGAATGAGTAGTGCTTGAGGAAGCACACCCAAGGTTGACCTCTGACCTCTACATGCACTCATACACATACGTGCTCACACACACAAAAGCTAACTAACACTTTATTGGGAACTTAGAAATGTTTGTGCATTTAATTTTTAACTATTTTTAATCTAAAAAGAAGGCTCTTAATCTGGTCTCTTATACTGGTAAGGCGAATGGGCCAATTTTGAATGAGAAAAGAGAAGCTTATTCAGATTTGTGAAAGAGCTTTAGACACACTGGGCTTTCTCAGGGGACCTAATATTAGGCAGGACTATGAAGTTATAATACATGTGTCTGTGGGGTAGAATGCAAATCATTTAGTTTTTGACTGAAGTCAGTCATGGAATTTGGAATGGTTTATCATATTACAAATGATGGGCTTTGCATTTGAGGTAAAAGTAGATACATTTTCTAACATAAATTCAAACCTTTAGACATAGCACTGGAGAGGCTGAGGCAAGAAAATTGTCTGAGTTGAAGGCCAGCCTGGGCTACAGAGTGAGAGAAGCTTAAAAAACACCTGTTAGAATTTATCATTGTTTGGATGTGCAGTGTCCCCTCAAGGGCTCATGTGTTATAGGCTTTCTCCAAGCCAGTGGGTCCAATAATGCAGAGAGATTGGAGTCTGAAGGCTCAGACTTCATTAATGGTTATTCCTTGGTGGTGTTGGGAGATGATGGGACATGAGGCCTTGTTGGAGGAAGGAGGTTATTAGGGCCATGCCTTTGAAGCCTGTCTTGTCTCTGACCCCATTCTGTCTTCCTGCTTCTTGTCCACTGTCCTGCTTCTTGTCCACTTCCTGCTTCTTGTCCACTTCCTGCTTCTTGTCCTCCCAGAAGCCAAGTGACCATGGACTAAAACCTGTTTTTCCCAGGTATGTTGTCATAGTAACCAAAAGCTGACTAGTACATGTATCATTGTGCTTTTCTGTTGCCCGGCAGTGAATTTTGATATGTTGGCATATATAGTAGACGTCTCTTAAAATTAATTCTCCTTTGGCAAATACCATATTCTGTAGTTCTTGAAACAGTATGGAGATTACACCTGAATTTCTATGAAATTGAGTAATTAATATCAGGAGTAAGCCAACCACCCATAAGTACCTCCCAGCTTGCCAAGACAGCAAGTGGTACCCTTTGGGTTTGGTTTTGGTTCATTAAAAAAGAGGGCGGGGACTGCTCAATCCACAGTTTTATTGTTTCGGGAGGGGTATAACTGTTTGGCCCAGCTTACTTTCCATGAGCTTCTGCTCACTGTAAAGTCTGGATAACGCATAACTTTTTCTAGTTTTGCCTGTTCATAACCGAGAGTGTTGTGAACCAGAGGCACGCAAGAGAACTCTTTGTGATACCACATACCTGTTCGTGTGAATTGAGTAAGGCAAGGGAAGAGAAGACTAACAAAATGCATCGTAGTCACAAGTGCCGTTGCCTGATCCGTGCGGGGGACAGCCTTGGGTGTCTTCCTTCTCGACTGCTGTGCTTTGCAGAGAACTCTGCACCTCTGCGTATGACACTCCGTCAGCAGGAACCGAAAGATGCGGTCTGTGTGTTGGATACAGCCCTCGAGTGTGAGGGTCTTTTGGTCTCTGTGAATGTTCCCTGGTGTCTCTCCTGCAGAGACAGAACTGCTCAGAGGGACATTTAGGCTGATGGCAGGCCTCAGCTCGGTTCACCTCTCTCATAGTCCCACCTCGCTTCTGCAAAGCTAATTACCGTGTTGGCCTCTTGCGGCCTCGAGAAACTCCTTGGCCCTGTTCTCTTGGATGGTCAGACACAATTGTTAATTGAAAATGAAACATGACTTTGCTATATGACAGCTTGTTCAGGAAACAGACTGATGCTTAGCATAAGTGAATACGATTTATTCACGCCACACTTGTTTATTGAGCAGTTTCTATGTGCCAGTTAAAGTTGGGACATTCTGGTATCTCTGAAAATTGAGCCAACCTTCAAGGCTCTGCTGAGCTAAACTTGAGACCATGTCTCCAAAAACTAATTTTAAAAAAAAATCAGCATTGACTTGGTTCCTAATAAAAGCTATGAAATGATTTGACATGAAATTACTTGCTTCTGTAGTAAACGGCTGCAGCCCTGATCCTTGTTCATTTTTGGAAATCATCCTGTGGTGCCTTCTGGTTCTTGGTAGAAGCTAAGATAAGACAGGGAGCTGGTATTTCCAATATTCCTGCCAAAGAGGAATGTTGAGGACCGTAGTTTGAAAAGTTGTAGAAATATTTCCGAGGAAAAAAGTACCAAGGAGGTTCCAGCTAAGCTTCTTCTCATGACAAGTGAAATATTCCCAAAAATTAATGGCTTCTAAGCTGCCACCCTAGTAGCTTAAAATATTCCAAGTCCGGTCCCCATCCCCCACTGTCTTATCCCTAGGAAATAGCTCTCTGGCTTATTTGATTAGATTTTGTAATTACCAAAACAGACAGACACTTGCCAGGACTGTAGGAACTTTCCCACCAAGAAGAGGAAAGGCAGGAAGAAGAAGGCTTGTCCCTTCGCGTACTCTTTCATTCAAAAAGAACCACATTGCTTTTGGTCACGGACTTTCCCGTTTTTAAATCTTGTTCGTGAAAATGTGATCATGGTATATTAGAAGTTTGCCTCGGGTCCCTTATCAGCTTAACATCTTATCCAAGGTTCCAATTAATTTCTGAGAAATTGAATTAAATTCTGTTTCCTCAAGGAATCTCCTTCCCAAGCACAATATTGGGTTTGCTGTTCTTGGCACGGAGGCTGCTTTCGGTGCATAGCTGTTGTTTGCCTTCCGTTCCCCCCCCCCCCCTCATCGGGTCACGTGTGCGCTGGGCCGGCTGACGCCTAAAGCCCAGGTGAGGCTGCTGCCCTCACCTCCATGAGCTTCACACACACAGGATTGTTGCACCCAGGGACCTGCCCGGTTAGCACCGGAGCAGAGCGTGTGCGCCTTCTTCCAGGGATCGAGTCCTGCTTTCCTTTTATCTCGGCCGTTACTTTGGAAACAGTTACAACTTTTAAAAACCGTGGCTGTATGCCGCACACCGGTGCGCACACGTGGACAGCCCGCCTTTGGCATTTTGCGTTACTTTATGTCACTCATTCCTGAAATCATTGTTAATTTGCTAGCTAGTTTAGTAAATCCATATAAAAATGGTTTTGCCACCTCTGAATGACCTGTTTGTTTGGTTTTTTTTTGTTTTGTTTTTTGAGACAAGGTTTCTCTGTGTAGTTTTGGTGCCTATCCTGGATCTCACTTTGTAGACCAGGCTGGCCTCGAACTCACAGAGATCTGTCTGCGTCTGCCTCCCGAGTACTGGGATTAAAGGCATGTGCCACCGCTGCCCAGCTGAATGATCTTTTCTAAAGGGCCTGGATTTAGCATGGTGTACTTCACTCTCTGAGGGCTAGCATGAACCTTGGATGAACATACATGTTCTTGGCTGTACATACATGTATAAATATATGCAGAAGAATTCTTGACATAGGGGTTTTTTTTAATACAGATTGATGAATGATGAAATATTATCTGCCCTAGCTAAGTATGTTACTAGTGTTGTTAGACAGAAACAGGATGACACGTTCTTTGTTGAGTAGAGATATTGTCATGACTGTATGAAGTAGCTCAGAGGCTTGCTTAGGAAGTTCCATACAGCCATTCTTTTATTCCCAGGGACATAATAACTGTGTGAATTGAGTTAATACCACATTGACCCTAAAATGACAATTAGATACTCATTTTAAACTTTCATAGCCTTGTTTAAAGTCCTAAGACGTTCCAGGCGATGAGCTGGTGAGTGGGTAAAAGCGCTTATTGCACGAGTCTGAGGATCTGAGTTGGATTCCCTGGAGCCATGTGGACAGAGAAAACGTACTCTTAGGAGTTATCTCTGATCTCCTCCACACATGCACCCTGTCATGTGCGCACCCAGACGCTCACACACGTCATACAGTGGGAATTTTAGTGACGCAGTACACACTAATCAGCCATTAGTTTCTTTCATCAGTCTACAAAGGCACTGTGACCCTCATACATTGTGTCTGTGCCATTGACTTTTATCTTGCAGATATCAGAACGTTGGGGCTGAAGAGACGGCCCATGAGTTAGGAGCGTGTACTGTTCTTGAAGATGTCATGAGATTGATTCCTAGCACCCTGTGGTGGCTCACAACCACCTGCATGTAATTCCAGCTCCAGGAGTATTCAATATATTCACATGTACATACTCACATTCAAACACACACACACACACACACACACACACACACACACACACAATAATAATAATTTTTTTTGTAAAAAAGAATCAGTTTAAATATATACGTATTGGAGAATTATATAAAGATAGCTAGAGAGGTCCTATGTGCCCTTCACCATGGTTCCCCCATGGGTACATTTATGAAACTTTACAATAAATGTCAGAATTGGGACTGCCATTGGTCTAATGTGTGCTCATCCCTGCATCGGCTTTTCCCATCTCCGTCATCACTGTTTTGTCCCTCAGGCAGCTCCTCTCTTTCTCCAGCTTCCTGTGTTAGGCTGACATCAGCCACCTCTATTTTGATTCTCACTTGTTACTGTGTTTCACTGTTTCGTTTTCCATGTCTTCCCATGAGTTATTTGAACTTTTTTAATAATTTTATTTTGATTCATCTTCAATGCATCTTCTTTAGTTTTTTTTTTCCCCCTAGCGTGTTCTAGCTATTATACTATACATCTATCATCTGTCACAGTCGGTGTTTTACTAATTTTAGTAAAATGTAAAATTCTGTCTCTCTGACTAACTGTTCGCGCCCACCCAGACTTGTGAGTGCCAGGAACATACCCTCTGTTTTCAGTCCAATTTCAGACAGGGTGGTTACTGCTGTTCAGGCTCCAGGTTAACTGACCTCTTTGTTCGGCTGTTCAGCCCACCCACTGAACTTTGCATTTCCTTCTCAGTTGTCAGTTCTGAAGATGTCTGCTTTTTTCCTTCACATCTCCTGTCTGAGTACCACACCAAGCAGTGATGATTGACTTCGACCATAAACACAGTTTATCCAAAGAGAAGAAAAGGGTATTGTTTTTATTCATGTTTCCATTATTCTTTCTTCCTAATGTTTCAGCTTGCGTCTGTTACTATTTCTGTCGTTTCGAGAACTTTCTTCAGTCATTATTTTAGGGCAGGCGCACTAGTGATACGTTCTCTCAGTCTTCCGTCATTGAGAATGCCTTTATTTCCCTTCATTTCTAAAGAATTTTTTCACCAAGAGTGAGGTGCAGGTCGAAAGACCTTTCCTTTCCACACTCTATCAGGGGTGCTAATTCCTTCCGGCTAACACGGTTTCTCTCATACAGTTTCTGGTTGGAATCCAGGGCTGTTTCGATGCTTCATCCTTTAGGTGTGATGATATATCTCTCTTACTGCTTTCCTTCTCCTTCCTTGTCACTGATTTTTAAAAGTTTGATTATGGTGTGTCAGGATGGAGTCTCCGGGGTTTCTCGATTGTTCCGGCTTCTCACAGCTTCTTTGAATCTGTAGGTTTATGTCTTGTGACAGATTGGGGAAATATTCACTTCTCATTTTTCTTTTCTTGAAGTTAAGGATTTGCAAACCCAGGACCTTATGCCTGTTAGGCAAGCACTATTCTACCATTATTTCTTGGAGGAGGAGGGGGAGACGATCCTCCCCACCCTCTTTCCCTTTTTCTTTCTGGGCTCCAGACACAAAGGAGGGAGATGGTTTTTGTCTCATGGGTTCCTGGAACTGTGGCTACTGTTTACATTTGTGTACTGCCTCTGTCCTGGCTTTCATTGGCTTCCACAATAGGCTTCCTTATTTTCTCTTTATTGTTCAAATTGAGTAATCTGGATTGCTCTTTGAAGAATTCAATTGGCCTACTGCATTCCTCTGAGTGTATCCAGGGGCATTTAATTTCAGTTATATATTGTTAAGTTCTAAAATTGATGATTGGTTTTGCTTTTCTATTTCCTGACATTTTTTTTCTTTTTATTTTATGTCATGAATCTTTATAATTGCTCATTAAGACTTTTTGGTAGCCAGACATAGTGACACATACATATAATCCTAGCACTCAGGAGGCTAAGGCAGGAGGATCATAAGTTCAGGGTCAGCCTTTGCTATATAGAGAGACTTTGTCGCAACCAAAACTAGAGAGAAAACATTTTAGTAGTAGCTGATTAAAAATTCATGTTAAGGGCTGGAGAGATGGCTTAGAGGTTAAGAGCACTGGCTGTTCTTCCAGAGGTCCTGAGTTCAATTCCCAGCAACCTTATGGCAGCTTACAACCTTCTGTAATGAGATCTGGTGCCCTCTTCTGGCCTGCAGGCAACATGGGGACAGAACACTGTATACATAATAAATAAATAAACCTTTAAAAAAATCCTTGTCAAGTAAGTCTGATATCTTGGTATTGATGTCTATTAACTTTTCTCATCCAGGTTGTAATTGTCCTGGTTCATGCCACAAGGAGTGGTTTTCCATTAGATTTTGGACATACAACTGTGATTTTTTTTCCCCCAAATGTATGAATATTTTGCCTGCATCTATGTATGTGTACCATGTGCATGCCTGGTGCCCACACAGGCCAAAAGATAGAGGAGGATTCCCTCTTTTCCTTCTGGAGTCTCTGCAGGACGTTGACTGCTTACTGCTGGGCTGTGGTGAAAGATCTATTCAGACAGCCAAGCTTTCTGAATGCTGCTCACATGGTATGGCGGCAGGGCTTCCCCATTGCCTGGGTGCAAAGTCACCTCCCTCATGTAGTTAGTTTCCACTGATCTTGTGAGGCAGGAAGGAAGGGACCCTTAACAGTTGATTTTTAGTGCTCACTTTAGTACTGAAGACTGATGTGTTTAGAAGTGAATTTAATATTTCTTATATTAATTTAGGTATCCTGGTTGTGTTTCTCTTAACTCTACAGATAGATATTTAGTTTTTGTCAGACTAGTTTTTACAAAGTTCAAAGCTTCCATCTTGACTGGTGTGGGAGCATCTCATTGGAGAACTGCTAATTTGCTTTTCAGATGTGAGAAGATAATAATTGCAAAGTGTGCTATAGATGAAAGGCTTTAAGGTTTTTGTACGCATTTTGTGAAAAACAGTGAAATTATAAGTCTTTTTTTTATAGACAGTGCTTAAATTCTTTCTTGACTCTTCAATATATAACAACCAAATTAGAAATGCCACTTTTTGCTCTAGATATTTGATGGAATGGAGTGTATATATTTATAAAGGGTTATGGTGGCATGGTCATTACAGTACGATATTGTACTAGTCACAACTTTTAATCAAATTTAGAAGTTTATTATATTTCTGGAATTATGTAAACACAGTGGATCTAATTTGAAAATTGGGAATTTTTAGACAGATTTAAAGACCTAGGTCATTCCATTACTTTGTGGTCTCAGTATATTCATCTATTGTTCCATATATTAATTTGCAACATCTTTCCAACAAATGGACTTCTAGGTACAGCCCTCTGCAGACTTACCAAGTACTACTTGAAGTTGCTATGAATAGTCTCAGCTAATTAGTTCATTTGCTAAGACAGAGCTTCCAAAGAAAGAGTAATTCCAAATGCCTTAAAAATAAGGACTACCGGGCTGCTGGAGAGATGGCTCAGAGGTTGGGAGCACTGGCTGATCTTCCAGAGGACCAGGGTTCAATTCCTAGCACCCACATGGCAGCTCACAACTGTCTGTAACTCCAGTTCCAAGGGATCTGATATCTTCACACCAATGCACATAAAATAAAGTTAAATAAATTACATTTAAAAACCCATGAAATTAATAAAGAAAAGAAAAAGAAAAAAAAAAAGGAATACCAGGTAAGTACTGCAGTCTAATTCCCAAGCCAGTGTGAAGGTACAAGGCAAAAGCTGACCTGCTCAGTACTTGGATGTGCATGGATAAGGTCATACAGAGATCCACACAAACAACTTTACTGTTAGATAACAGATTTACATATTTTTAGCTGGGTTAAAGGCACTGTAATTAAAATTAAAATGTTTATCTCGGTCAGGGTTCTTTTTCGGGGATTTAGAAATTTAGTATTTAGAATTTAGTATTCTGTAATTTTTCATCATATATTATTCAATTTCATAAGTTACTGTTTTCATTAAAATTGTTAGTGAAGATGCCAGGAGCATTTCATTGACCAAACACCATTGAATGGGCGGGCAATCATACTAAATTCTTACAGACTCAGGTCTTGTTCCTTGGTCTTCTGGGCAGGTATTATCTTCAAGTGCACAAATCATAAACCAGAAAGGGGCTAGCGTGTATTAACCAGCACGCTTCTAGTTCTGCTTTGCTGAGGAAGAGGGGACTTTCTTACCATGCTTGTGGCTTCCCGTCCTCCATGGAGGGCTAGACTTTACGGTTTGTTTAGCTCTGAAGGGAGGACGGACTTGGGGGATGGTGAGGGCAGCTTAGTTTTGGAATGTAAATACATGTAGAGCTTGCCTTCTTTTGTTTAGCATCTCTTTAAACTAAGACAAAAAAAAAAATCAGTGAATGAATGAAGAGCAGCATGGTGAAATACCTAAATGTTTGAGTTAAAATTTTTGGATGTTTGAAATCCTATTTGGATCCTTTTCCCAGATCCCAGTGCATTCATATGCACTCAGCAGGAAATTTCATGGAGACGCACATTTGGGCAGAAGGTCTTTGACGGTGCCTTTTTCTTAACTTGTGCCTTTTCTTCCATAGAAAAAAGTAATGGCTTAAGTCTGACTGAAGAACAGTCTTTTTTGTATGTTCCTTATACGAATTTACTTCTGGTTCACAGATCTTTACCCACCATCTATGTCTGAAATCCTTGGGTTTAAAACAGCATATATCCTACTACAGACTACAGGAAACGCCAAATTAAAGACTTAAATGCCACACGGAAAAAGACAAAAGGTGACCAATTATCAATCAGTTCACTAAAGCTCAAATGTGAAATTCACAGGGGAAAAAAAAAAATACCCATCTGAGATCATTTTTACATTGTCAGGTGCTTGGAGGAACGTGAGAAACGTGCTCTTCATCGGGCAGCCAGTCAGTCTACTAACTGTGAGGCTCCGAGCCTTCTGCCCACTTTAAAGGACGCTGTCTCTGGTTTTCACTTTAAAAGTATCTGTGAATTGTGGTGGTTTACGGGGTCTGCCTGTCTAGGAAATGTGGAGATTTATTAATTTAACCCCTCAGCTCTGCCTCGGCCATTCTCCAGGCCATTCCAGTTCTACTGAGTGTCTTTTGTCTTTCCCTTAAGTTCTGTGGAAGGGAGCGAGGAGGAGAGGCTCTGGGGGTTAATGGAAGGGTTAGAGAGCAGATGGAATGGGAAGGGAAGGAGGCCTTTTAAACCTACTTTTCAAAGGACCTCAGTTACTGCTTCGGGCTCCTTTTTTCCATTCTGCCTGTTGGGAGGGTTTCTTTCACAGAGGCGCTGATTCCCCTGAAACCGCCGCTGCTGGGCGCTCCTTCTGGGTGGTGTGGGAATGTCGACCTGGTCTGGTGACAGCACAGCTAGAAGTCAAACCATCACAATAGCCAGGGCATCCCGGCCGCACCCCGGTCAATCAGAGGAGCTCTGGCGGCTACTGGGATAGAAACGCCTCTGCCCTAGCCCCTGCTTGCCAGTAGAGCCTGATAGATGGTACCATACAGAAAAGGCTAACACACCCTGGGCCCTCACTCCGCCTCTTCAGTTCATGTGAAGTTAATAAAAAGTACTGGCCAGGGTGTCCATGTTTGTATGTGAATAGACACACACTCTGCGTTAGACTATGTCAGCCTTAAGCCATCCTTGGTGTTCGAGGGTGGGATTCAGAGGTCACGTGTATTGATGAAAATTCTACACGCATTAATGTTCTCATTGTTGTGAGGGTATTCCAGTTCCAGCAGAGAGCCTGATGCTGCTCTGGGCAGAGACAGAGAGAGACAAGTCAACCCAAGTGCCAGGACTTGAGGAAGAGGCAGCGATTGTGAAGGGGCTGATGAGTTCACTTGCTGTTACCTTGGCTGGCACTCATTGGAAGGGCTGGTCATTCCAGCCTGAAAGCTGACCTCTCTTCATTCTGAGAAAGTTGTTTTAAGCAGGGGATAGGGGAGATAGGAGGCTGTAAATGTAAAACAGGGAGAGTATATTTTCAGAGGGACAGGGACCCGAAAGCAGTAGTTCTGAGAATGTCATTGCTGGAGGCAGGAGGAAAGCCGGGCGAGAGCTCTGCTTCCTGTTTCTCCCTAGGAGCACATCTGCCTAATGGCTGTTCCTGACCACTGACTGGTCCTAAGAGAACATGTGGACACCTGGGTGAACTGACTAGAGGGACCGGCTGATCCTCCCCCACCCAAAACACCTCACCCTGGAGTCTGCCATAAGTACTCTAAAAAACCCCAGACTGCCGTTCTGACACATGAGGTAGAGTATGGCAGATCTCTGTGAGTTAGAGGCCAGCCTGATCTACATAGTAAGATCCTGTCTATTTAAAAAAAAAAAAAAAAAAAAAAAGCCCCCCACCAGCTTACTGGTATCCTGTTTCCTGGGACCCTGCCCATTTGCTGAACAAGAACTCAGTATGCACTGGCTTGCATTCCTCCCTTCTCTCCTCCTCTCCCCTTTCTTCCTCTTTCCCTCCCACGATCCCACATGGAGCTCAGCCCTCTGTGATCTGTAAATTTCCTTCTTCCAATTCTCTAAACAAGAACCCCAAAACCACTGGTGCAGGGTGGCTTTTGGTAGCCATTGGGTTTTTCAAGACCCTAGCTCTCTGAAAAATGTTCCCTCCTTCTCAAACGTATCTTAATATTCCTAGATCCATACTTTCAAGATACTAATTAGTATTTGGCTGCTCAGAGAAGCAATGAGAAAGTGTTGTCTATGGAAACATAGCATGAAGAGTTTACCATTAAAAATAGGAGATTAATTCATTTCCAGGGGATCTGACGCCCTCTTCTGGCCTCTGTAGACATTGCACACATGTGGTGCACATACCCATTAACATAAAATAGGTAAATAAAACTTTTAAATGGAGTTTAAAAATTTGAGTGAGGAGTTAGTGTGCATGTTAGTTATTTTGTTAGTTATTGCGCTGTTAACCCTGCAAGGAAATGTTACGAAACACGACAGAATCCGCTAATAAGAGTTTATTAAGGTAAAAGGGACAGAGAGTGCCCAGGCCTTGGGGAAACGCGTGTACAGAGAGGGAGAGAGAGAACCAGGGACATGGCGGCTGCTTTTAAGGACTGGGCGTGCACAGGTCGACGTAGATCACATAGCCACGCTGCGCGCTTGCATAGCCATGTGACGTCACGGATCCTGGTCACGTGAGACGCCTTGACCCGGAAATGGCTATCTTGACCTGGAACTGGCTAGGCGGAAGTGTCCGCCGGGCATATGCGAACACACCCGACCGTGGGGGCGTGTTGTGAACCCTTCAGTGCAGTGAAAAGCTTTTCAGCAAGCAATGACAAGGGAAGGGAGCCCGAGAAAGGACACAGGACCCTGACTGGTTGTACTCAGTGCCCATCTAGAAATAAATTCATATACTTTGATGAGGAGAGTGTTAAACATGAGGTCACGGAAATGCTACATAAATTTTTTGCACCTAAAATAAATTCATGTTCAAAAACAAAGAATTTCAAGAACATGATGGTGCACAAGGTGTTTGTGAGTGCTGGGGCTGTGTCAACATACAGGTAGCATCTTGCGGGGGTCGATCATTGTGATCGTCCTGTACTTGTTAGTTCCATCATCTCAGGCATCTGATGATTTCCCCTCATCCACTAACGTCTACGTACTATGTGTCTCACAATGGTTTTAATAGGGACTACATGACAGGGACGAACAAATATTTGGAAGAAACGGAAAGAAAACAAGATGTAAAACCAGAAATGGTGGTTGGTATTTGCCTGTAATCCCAGCATTCCAGAGGCCTGGGCAAGAGGACCGGGAGTTCAGAATGCTAAGGTCCAGGTCAGCCTGGGCTGTCTGAGACTTTGTCTCACACAAAAGAAAGGAAGAGATATCTATCTGTCTTGCACACACATACATAGCAAGCTATGTTTTCTCTCAATGAAGAGAGCAGAGGGCAGAACAGTGTGGTAACAAGGTAGACTAGGACTCATAGAAATGACCTCATAGAAATATCATTTTCAACAGCTGTCTGTGTTTAAAAACATCCTCACAGCAAGTAAGGAAAACAGGAAATTCATCACAAATAAGGAAAACAGGAAATTAGGATGCATGGGAGAAGGTAGGGAGGACAGTTTCACATTACCTCAATTACCTTCCCCTATCTGTAGTGTGGTGTGGAGAGCGATTACTGTGGAAACAGTTGGAAATAAGTAGGACTTTTTCTTGAACCACAACACCAAGCCCACCACAATAAACATCTCGCAATGAGCAGACTCCCATAGCCTTTGATTATAGAACACCACTTCTAACCTGAGCTCCAGACAGGCCCAGGGTCAAGAAAGAACTCAAACTTCTTTCAAAGCACATTTAATCTTTAGTCTGGCTCAATACAGAAACCTTCAGCTCTTGACAGTCCTCAGTGGAAGCAGGCCCCAGGACTGTGTCAGCCTCAGTTACCCTGAATTTCTAGTTGAGTACTGTGCCAGCTTCGGTGGCCACAGAATTCTGAGCTGGTGCCATGGTAATCTCAGGCTTAGGGATGATACCAGAGGGCCTGCCCAGAAACTCTGGACATGATTACTACTGAAGAACATTCCCAGATAAAGCCAATCTATGAGAATTGGCATAAGAACTTCTTCTAGTGCGCAGATACTGACCCATAACCACAGGAACAAGAGTGTCCAGGGAAACATGTCACTAGGTGGGCAAACTGTTGCCAAAGATTACCCTGAAGAAATGGAGATGGATAAACTGCCTGACGAAGAATTCAAAATCAGGGAACTTCAAGGAAATACAGAGACACACTTGTACTATGTATAAATCTATAATAAATATTTTGTTTAGTATTAAGGCAAACCTAAGTGTGTTATCATCTGAAATTTTTCCTGTGTCAGTGGTAAAATGATTAAGGTAGCAGTATTTAAAAGCCTTCTAACTTCAAATTCTGTTGCTCTAATAGCCACAAGCATTATTTGAAGATTTTAAAGTTTAATTCCAGACTACCTAAAGTTTGACTTAATTTTTAAAAAATAACGGATGTTTAAGTATTTCAGATGAATATATATAGGGCTGGCCATACAGCTCAGTAGTACATACTTGCTTAGAATGCATAAGGCCCCTAGGTTCCACATTCTGTCCTAAAAAAAAAAAATATCTTTTTCTCTTGAAGTCTGTCTTGCATACTTGTAATTGACCTTCTATCATTAATTTTCAGCCTTGTTTTGTTTCTCATTTAACCTGTCTTTCTGTATCTTCACTTCCATATTAGTAAATATTAATGCAAGTCCTCCGTCATTCAAGGTAAAACTTACTGTCTTTGAGTGTGAAGGAAAAAGTAAGCAGTAAGAATCAGGGAACTGAAATCAAAACAAGAGAAACTTCAGCTGGATGCATGTAACAGCAAAAACCAATTCAATGAGCATGGGTGTTGGCAACTCATGAATCTTCACTTGTTGAGATTGTGATATGTGCTTATCTAAGGGAATGAATAATGTTCCTCATATGTCTTCCAGAGGAACATATCCTTTGATTGAGAGTGTCTAAATATTATAAAAGGATTTTATAACATATGCATACCATTTAGGCAGCGATATAAATGGTGTATTTTAAATCTGTGGAGTGTTTTTCTTTGTCTTATTTGTGTATTTATTTTGTGTGTAGCTGTGTGTGTGTGTGTGTGTGTTTATAGGCATGCTACAACTGCCATGTGGAAGTTGAAGACAGTCAGTGGCAGTCAGTTCTCAACTTCCACCCTGTGAGTCCCAGCCATCAACTCATCATCAGGCTTGGCTCCTACCCACTAAGCTATCTCAGTGGTCCCTACGGTTATATTTATACAAAGTGATTTTGTTAGTAACTGTAGAAACATGCAGATACTGTAAATTTACAGTCTCTGAAATGAATTGATTAAAATAATAATAATAAAAAAAAACCCTTAATGCTCCTTTGACACATTTCCTCTGCTGCATTTCCTTAATAGAGGGAATGTTTCAACTTCCCTTTCCCGAATTTGTAAGCAGGCAAGTCTTTTTTTTTTCTGATGTAATTAAAGCATAATTAAATAATTTTCTTCTCTCTTATCCCTCTAACCTCTCCTGTGTAGACTCTCTCACTCCCTCAAATTCATAGCCTCTTTAGTTATTAATTATTGTTACACATACAGAGGAATAAATATGTAAGTATGGCTTGTTAAGCTTGTTTAGTGTTGCTTAGGTGTATATGTTTTTAGATCTGACCACTTGATACTGGATAACTCACTGAGCTCTAGGCCAGTAGAGACGTTGTCTCCAAAAAGCAGAGTGAATGGGTGCCTCCTGGGGGACAATGCCCAAAGTTGTCCACTTACCTCCACATGCATGCACACGCGCACACACACAATCATAAATCAGTATCTTTCAGATAACTGAGGTTGGTTCTCTTGTCTTGCCAACTGATTCTGTAGATTATTCCAGTGGAAGCATATTTTATTTTGCTTAAAAAAAAATGAGACTATCTTGCAGTGACATTATCGATTAGATCACTGCCTGACTTAATGCTTTTTTTAGCACGATGTATTCAGTGTTTTCTGTCTACAGTTTATCCATTGAAGAATCAGGAATCAGTCTTGTTTTCCTTTAGGGCATGCTCTTGGCACTTTGCGAGGAAATTGGTAAATGAGAGGTGACTGTTTTGCTTTCACTGTGTATGTATTGTTTAACTGCCAGCCTTCTCTTCTGGCTACTTTGAGCCTTGGTGAATTTGCCCCCAAAGAAAGAACTGGAGTGGTGTGTTTTTTCTTTAAGGAAGGCTTTCCTTTTTAACTCGGGTCTTCTAAAAGAATGCAAATTACTTCGAACCAGTTGTCATTCTCCGCGTTTGAAGATGTAAATATTTGTCTTCACCCCACCCCCACCCCCATCCTGACCCCTGTTGCTCCCTTCTTCCCCTGCCCACTCCCCACTGTGAAGGAAGAGTGAAGAGAATCTCCAGTCAGCTCTCCTTTTCCCTCACCTCAGCTCCAGGGTGGGCGAGGGACCGAGGAAGAACCTCTCATTTTCAGAGTTGGGATGACTGAATCTGTTGCAACATCACTAAGCTGAGTCAGGAGATCTTTTCCCTGTGTGTGCCGTTCAGGGACCTGAGAACCCACTCATGGCATATAAGGCTGAGAGTTAACCTCAACTTTTAATATTGTTTACTGTGTTTGACTTAATGAAGTCACGAGCCTTAGTAACACGATGATTATTGTCATTGATTATTGTTCCTGTGACAAATCAGCCTGGCCCTTGCTAAGTTCCCTCTCCTAGGCTAAAGACAAGGCAGTTTATGCAGCCAGTCCCATTGGGTTATAAGTATAAACGCTATGATAGAGGAGAACTCAGGGCAATGTCTTCTGAATCAAGCATGATAGGAAGCTTGAAAACACAAGACATTGCATAACCAAATAAATTAGTACTGGTGGATAATGATGTTCTTAAAAAAAAAAAAAGCATAGGTCTATATTTAAACAAATAAACTAAAAGATAGAAGTGCATCATTTTTATGGAGAGCTAATAACTAGTAATTTCGGTTGATTGGTGAAGAAAAACAGTAGCGACAAATTTAAAGTTCATGACAATATATCTTTTCTCAATTGATTAAAAAGTTGAAAGCAACTTTTTGTTGTGATTGGACAGTTCAACAATGATGATAAATATGGAGAAATACAAAAGGGCCAAATATTAGTAGGAATTAGGAGGTGTGTGTGTATGTGTGTGAGGGGATGTACATATTTATAACTCAAAAATATTTTTTTTATTTTACAAACTCAGAAGATTTGTTCCTACTAAAGCATACATGTTTCTAGGATATACTAATGATGTTCAGGCCATTTTCAGAATGTATAGAATTAATTTTTATTGTTTGTTTATCTTATGTTTAAAAGAAAAGATTGTTTCTCAGTCAGCGTTAAGAATGAAATGACAATGTCAAAATATGCAATAGAGATGCAAAATGGTCTCCAACTGGCTCTAATTTTTCACCTGGAGTGAAAAGAAGATCAGTTCATCAAAAGGATTCTCTGGAAAAGTTGACCAGCGTTTGGGAAAAATGACAAAAATCAAAGGTTAGCCCAGGGACTGGGAACCAGCTCCAGAGTTTCTCTTACTCACATGACAAAGTCGCAATCGAAATACACCCCTGTGACTTGTTACATCTGGGGGAAGTGCCGCGCCGCGGTAGCTGATGGCTAGTCTCTGGCTCTGGTGAAGAAATGTGTAAACATGACAGTGGGAAGAAAAGTCCTGGTTACTGACCAGAGGCCATGTTCCCTAACCCTGAGAACTTCACCTTGTGTGATGCCAGGAATACAGAGGTCAGAAGCGTGATGGGTTTGTTCTGTACTTTTAAAGTTTTGGACGTCAGAGCCCAGAGCTTTGGGTACAAAGGTTTGACCCTCTCCACCGTTTTCACAGTGCGGGTAGTGGTGTTAGTACATCTGCAAGTCGGGAGTGGGAATGTGAGGACAGCCATGTGCCACGTCCCTGTCCACCTATCTTAAGAGGACACACTTGCCTTTCCTCATTTTCGTCCTCTCATTCCTGCTAAGGAGTTACTCGTCATGGTCAGAGAGTTTGAGAATTTTGATTTTTGATGTTTCTAGGATACTTTGGAATGTAACACTATTATCCAAGGATGTATGTGAAATGGTACCTCGATGATAACCCAGAAATAAGTGGCTAATCTGATAGTAAAGAGTGTGTGTGCTGAGACAACCCATGCCACCAGGCGCCTGTGGGAAGGAGTTGATTAGAACTCAGGAGCTGCGATCTAAAACAGTCTTAATTGGTGAGGTTTTCTTTGTGTGTCTATGTGCGTAAACAAATACACTATGGAGGGAGCCTGGGGCCTTGCACATGGGATATAAATATCCCCCCCCCCCCCCCCATCACCTCAATGAAGTGTTCTGAAGGATGGTAAAATAATTCATCAGTAAGTGAAAACACTTGTGGCCAGAACTGATTCACAGTGTGACTAAGTGTGAGCCCTGGAGACTTGCCGCCTGCTGCACAGGGTGAGGTATTTAACCGCACTGTTCCTGAGTTTCCTTGACAGTAACACAGTGGGAGTAACGTAACTACCTTGGTGGTTTTTCCGTGTGAGTGTGTAATGAATTCATGAGCATATATGAAGTGCTTGGAATGTGCTCAACAGTAGTCAGGTTTGTCCTTGGCAGCACCCAAATGCCAAAGGGATGCCAAGGACACCAGTTATTACAGGGGGTGTTGTATGTGAAAGTGCAGAAGTGAAGGCTTGGTAAGCCTTCCATGTGGGGCAAGGAAGAGACTGGCAGAAAGGATGAATGAGAGATTGTATTCACATCTATTTTACGTTGTTTGTAGTCTTATTTTGTTCTTTCTCATGTTGTATTTTGGTGAGGAAGCCTGTGTGTTTCTTACTTGATTGACTGTCATTTGCTTTTTCAATCTGTGTTTGGTTCATGGTCTGAATGAAATGCTCACATCCGCGATATGTACTCAGGCCTGCCTCCTGGTTCCTTTTAAAGCAAGGGGGCACGATAAAGATGTTGCTAAATTTCTAAAGTTTAGTTCCAAGCCTAAGACAATATGTATGTTCCAACTGACATCCCCTTGCCTCTCTAGACTTAAGAAATACAAGCATCACAGGTGAATTCTTCTGCAGCTTAAGTCTGTTTCCATAGTTCCGGCATTGTTTGGAGACAAACAGTTCGATTTCTAAGGGAATTGTCAAAATTCTTTTGAAGACTTCCTGCATAATCATGGATCTTCTATATGTGTGTTCATTTCTTAACTCCCTAAATAAAGCCCACACTTTGAGAAATATCTACCCACTAAGTGTAACCAGTCAGCTTGCTATGGAGCTGGGGGAAGAATTGGGGTACTGACTTGGGATTCTTAGTCCCATTGATAAAAGAATTTTAGAATGGACTCAAACTGAAGCTCAAGGAAAATTTTAGTAGGGTTTTAAAGAATTACAATCTGTAAGTCTCACCAGTTGGCTGGAGGAGAATGGAAAAGAGGGGGTGGCGTTGGGGGGAATGCCATGCCATTTGAGTTAAGCTGGCATGGAGGTCAACCATGTGGCCAACGGAAGAGCTGCATGGTGGGAAGAGGGAAAGAAAGATGAAACACACAGTGTTAGGGAAAGCGTGCTTAGAAAAGAGAAAGAAAAAGGAAAGGAAAAGTTATGCTTTTCAGAGTAATTCAGAAAAGCCAGCAGACTTCTGAAATCACGGCTACAGTTCTGCAAGAGACTGCGCCTTCCTCCACCTCTAGTGGAGGCTGGAGATCTGGGAAAGAAAAGTACATCCTCTTCCCTATCTTTTTAGCATGGCTGAAGGAGAACCCACCTTCCTGGGAGTGGTTCTACCTTCCTAAGGGGTGGTCTCTTCATTGACATGCCCAAGTGGTATGTAAGTTTCCACCCAGGCTAGAGATTTCATTCTCCAGAAGGAAATAGTTTTTCTTTAATGCACCTTCAGAAGCCTCTGTAACAGTTGGTTGTAGTTGTAGTGTTCCTTGCTTATGGTTCTTGCTAGAATATGAAGCAGACATACAGCTTCCTTCATATTGCTGTGTAATTATTCCATTATTGTATTCTCACTGTCCCCTTTAGATAAGACTTCAGAGTGCATGCATACCATGTTTCCTTCTGTTGGGCAGAAGTCACCCCATAGTTCAGTTAATTACCTGTGGTCATTGGGTAACCAATGACCCCAGTATATTAAATGGAAAGTTCCAGAAACAGGCAGTTCTCAAAATTCTAAATTGTGCACCACTCACCCACCTCCATCAAGCTCACAAATGTGAATCAACTCTTGTCCATTGTATCTTTGCTTGGTCTCCTGTCCTTCTGTTAGTCACTCAATAGTCATCTCAGTCGTCAGCTTAAGAGTTCAAGTATTGCGGTAGGGTTTTGCTCGTGTTCAAGTTCCACTATTTTAACAGCAGTCAAGAGTAGTGGTGCTTGTATTTGCATAAGCCAGAGGGAAACTACAAAGTACTTCCTCTAAATAGAAAGCTTGGAAGTTCTCAGTTCAATATTGAACCCAAAAGGATTAGATGTTTGCTGCACTCCGTGGTAAGAACAAATCTTACATCCATAAAATTGTGAAGAAAAAGAAAAAAAAATGTGAGGGGAAAAAGAAATTAATGCTAGCTTTGTTGTCGCACCTCGCCGTGCCAAAATGACAGCCCCAGTGCCTGGGAAGTGCTTAGTTAAGATGGAAATGCATTGGCTCACGGAGTTTGGTGCTGTCGGCAGCTTTGAGGCATCTATTGATGGCTTTGGGATGTGTCTTCCCAGGATAGAGGGAGGACATTGTTCTCCGTTTCCAAAATGAACTAGTTCATGAACTGCATTGTGAGGGACCCTGAGAGCCCATTTGCCTTTTCAGAATATGTCTTAAAAACCTCTGCCCAAACCCCTGAGCTGCAAACTCGGGGTCTCTCCACATTCACCTCCACTGATGTCTGACAGCGAAGCATTTTCCAGTGACTCCTTAGCGCCAGCCCTCTGTGCTCACTTTACATTGCTCAGAAGAACTGTCTTGAATATCAAGACCTGGCTCGGGACCTCTCTTGGGGCTTCCTTATAAATCATTATCTGACTGGTCAAGAGAAACCAAGGTACCTAAAGTAACTAGTACTGAACGTGATTCGAAATTCAGAAACCTAGATCCTGAGCAGAAGAAGAGACCTGCAGTTGCAGGACTTGTCAACGTTGTTAGAGGACTTTGCAACTATATGCATCTGTTAGCGATCAGCGTCCTGACTTAATAGGCAAGTTTAAAATTACTGATTACCAATGTGCTTCTGATTCCTTCTTGCAAAACAGATGAGTAGTTTTTGTCCAAAATTCGTTCCAAATCCTATTTTTTTGGCAGCATGCTAGGTTTAGTCAGTGTGAATAGAGTATGCTTTCCATGTCTTGATGACTCTGCCTAAAATATCTCAACACAGTGTCCATGTGGTCTTTCTTAGGTTATTACCGCTAATGTTAAACATCAACAACTTCTTTTAAGCTATTGAAAACAATTGCAACTGAGACTTACAACCTTTCTGACATCTCCCCAAACCCTATTTCCTCTGGTCAGTTTCCCACTCCTGAATGCTGAACAGTTACCCTTTGCAGCTCAAGTCCTGTATGCCTCAGCCACTGCTGTTTGGTTTCGGGTCCCTCCATTACGTTCAAGGATAACTAGATAGAAAGATGATTTTATTATTAGATTGACTTTCACTTTATTCTGTGTGCCCTGGACCTTCCTTCTCTCCTAGGAGCCAAGGACACATTTCTGAGTTCTTTTTCTTATGCTTGCCAAAACAGGAAAACTGTTGAACCTGAAGTCTTATGAGACACTTAATCAATTCATGTTTTTCATAAAAACGATTTTTTTTATTTTATTTTTATTTTTGTATATGTGTGCCTGCAGTATGAGTGTGTGTGTGTGTGTGTGTGTGTGTGTGTGTGCCCGTGCCCCTACCACAGCACACACGTGGAGGTCAGAGGACAGCTTTCAAGAGTCAGCTCTCTCCTTCCACGATGCTGTCTGTAACCAGAACTCCGGGGACAGGGCTTGCCCAGCAAATGCTTTGCCCACTGAACCATCATGCTGTCCCATGAATGACTTGGCAGTGTTCACTGTCTCACAACCACGAACACTGTGAACCAGATGAAGAGCTGTTCTGCTCTTTGGGGCTTATCTTGGGTACAGTTGTCTAAAGTGGATTTGAATGGTTCGATATAAATTGTACCCTCAGACAGAGCCTTCGATGGCCCAACATGAGAACCTAGCAATGATAGAAGATGAAACTGTCCCCGGAGCCTGAGATGGAAACAGGCCCAGTTCCTAGGCTCTGGACCGCCAGAGGCTGCTAGCTCCTTTTGCTTCCACTGAGAGATAAGCATTTGAGGGTGTTGCCTTAGTCATTTGTTGACTCAAATTAAGCACCGCATGAAGCAGCATTCAACCCTTAGGAAAAGTTAGCTGCTGTGTTCGGAATCTAAGATGCCGGAACGGTAAACTTTGAAAAAATGCTTTGATGCTCAGATGTAACAAAAAGTTAAAAGAAAATAAAGCCCTTACAAAACAAACCTAATACCCCGCCACTGTCATTGCTTCATCACACGGAGTGTTTCTTCTCCCAGGCAAATAAAGAAGAAGAAGAAGAAGAAGAAGTCATTATTTCTGTAGCTTGCCATAGCAAGAGGCGTGTGACAGTTTTTTAGTGTTCTGGGAAACGAGAGCAGCCGTCATCACAGGAGCCTCACTGGAGTTAGGCTAGGTTTCACAGATGGCTGGCGTCACAGATTTAGGCTGAGGGCCTTCTGTGCATCCTGCCTTCCCCGGAGGGTGCACATGAAACCAATGTGAAAACCCCCATCAAGAGTGAATTTATCACAAGGAGTAGTGTGTTTAGGACCCAAGCACACAAACCCATTTGTGAGGGGGGGATTACTAGCAGTGCCCTGCTATAGAATTGATGGGGGCCTACCACAAAATGGAAATAGTCTCATTCAAGAGGCCCATTCGAAATGCCATTAAAAGTGCAGGTTATAAACTTTTCTGTCCATGTTACTCTGCTCAGGCTCCCATTTTCCATCAGACTTTACTTGCAGAACACACGGTCAAAGATGAAATTACTAAGGATTTCAAGGCTGAGGTTGCTTAGAGCTCAGAGGTAGCATGTGCAAGGCCCTGGGTTCAAGCCTCAACATCACGACCAATGCCAGAAAGCCCAGGCTAGTGACCACAAAGGACTTAGCACAGAACCCTTCTTAGCCTGAGCCCCTCTCAAAAGTAGGGGCCTGTGTGGACATGCAGGGGATTTTGCACACACCCAAAGCCAACCTTGGACACAGGTGCAATCATTACAAGACCTAACATGTCAACATGAAACCCCTTTTCAAGGAAGAAAGAAATTGAGTAAGTTTGTACAAATCCAACTTATGAAGTAGATGTTTTATGGAGTTTGGTTTGGATTGGAGTTGGGGTTGTTTCTTATGTGGGAAGAGAAGAACGAGGTATAAAGCCTTAGAGCAGGTGTAGACTTGGAGAATATACTGACTGGTACATGCTCCAAAGACAGGCTGGAATGTTAAACTTTGGTTGCAGGACTTGCTATCCTGGATCTTAGATGCCTCTCAGAAAGATGGGCAGCTACCCTCCAGAGACTTTTGTTTGGTTTTCTAATGGATTTGTTTATTTTTAATTTGCTTTGGAAAAGCACTATAGAAAAAGGCGTTACCAGTTAGATCCCATCTTGGTCCAATTTGTGAATAGAGGGCCTCAACCCTGTGAGGAAGCTGTAAGAGGCAGAGTTGTCCATAATTGGCCCAGAGTCTTGCCTTGCATGCAACATAGACTTAGGTATGGAGGAAGCTAGCCTCAAGTCCTTGTTACTGTTACTTGTTAGCTGGACAGATGTGTTAGTGAGCTTCCTACTGTTCTATCACATACCCAAGATGAGGGTTATCGACTTACAAAGAGAAGCAGTTCATGCTGGCTTGCAGCCTGTCATGGCAGAAAGGATATCTTAGCAAAGAAAGGGAGGGGGCCTGAGGTCCCACTTTCCCTGCGAGGGCACACCCGCAGTGAACTAACATCCCTCACAAGCCCTACCTCTAGGTACCTGATAACACTAGGCTACCATCATCCCTTTCGTATATGGCATTTGGGGGCCATCCTACTCTTGTGAAAAAGTTTTAGCCACTCAAAGACTCTTTGGATTCCAGTGTAAAAGAATGATTGCTGAGTTTGCTTCATAAAATGAATGAATTTTACAATGTGTGTCTATGCAGACTCTGACTCCAGTAGTATTGGTTCAGTTTTATTTATTGATGCTGCCATTTGTACCTGGATAAATAGTCTGGAGCTGTAGCTCAGTGGTAGAGCATGTGCTTAGAATCTGCCCTGAGTTCAGTCCCCAGAACCATATTGGAATGAATTAATATAGAAAAACCTTCAGACAAACAGTACTCATCTTGAAGGAAATGAATTTTTTCATCTGTCCAACCTGTAGCCTATTAGCTAATTTGTTCACATCTTAGGAGCAAAGTCACTAATCGCCTGTCATTGAGACCCAGATTTAAGGCACTCATTTCAAACACATTTGCTTATTTTCCTGCTCAAGATGTCCTAACATTTATGGCACATCTGTTGTCTAGAGCACTGGCCATATCAGCGCCTCCTTCTCCCCAGCCTCAGCGCTCACGGAAGGTGATTATTGGCCTCTTTTGGTCACAACCCCACTGTTTCTGATGCTGTGATAAAGCACCATGACCAAAAGCATGGGAGGAAAGGCTTTATTTTGTTTCATCTTACTTGTTTTATTTCCTCCCTTCCCTTCCTTTCCCCTCAGTTCCCTTCCCTTCCCCTTTCCTTCTTTCTTCATCCCTCCCTCCCTCCCTCCCTCCCTCCCTTCCTTCCTTCCTTCCTTCCTTCCTTCCTTCCAGACAGTCTCACTATATAGTCACCTGGCCGGCCTGGAACTTGCTGTGTAGACCAGGCTGGCCTGGAACTCACAGAGCTCCATCTGCCTCTGCTTCCCAACTGCTAGGATTAAAGGAGTGTGCTACCATGCTGGACTCATTCTTTCTCTTTCATCCGAGGAAGTCAGGGCAGGAACTGAAGCAGAAACCCTGAAGGAGCGCTGCTTACTGGCTTGCTCGGCCTGCATTCTTTTTTTTTTTTTTTTTTTTCCTCGAGATAGAGCTTCTCTGTGAAGCAGTTCTAGCTGTCCTGGAACTCACTCTGTAGACCAGACTGGCCTCGAACTCACAGAGATCCGCCTGGCTCTGCCTCCCGAGTGCTGGGATTAAAGGTGTGCGCCACCACCGCCCAGCCAGCCTGTATTCTTATTGCACCCAGGATCTCCATCTCAGGGTTGGCACCACCCACAGTGAACATCTCACATCAGTCATCAATTGAGAAAATACCCAGTAGACTTGCCGTCAGTCATTCACCTCGAGGCATTTTCTCAATTAAGATTTCTTCTTCCCAGATGAGCCCAGCTTGTGTCAAGTTGGCGTAAAAACTAGCCAGCACACGTACTGAGAGTCTCACATGTACCTTGGTAGGAGTACAGCCGTATCAGGCATTGGTGCAGATGGGCTTGGTGTTCATGGCATGTATCAAGGTCCTACCAGCGCCACATACAGCTAGTGACCAGCAGAAAGTTTTATCGGAAGACCAAAACCCCTCACTCAGGAGTCAGTGTGTTTGGTTTCCCTGGGAAATGGACAGCAGAGGTAATTTACAGGTTTGTTTCTTTTCTTTGACCGGAAAGTCTTCTCAAATCTTCTCCAAACTCAGAGGCAGGGGAAAGTGAAGGAAAACAGAAAAAAATGGGTATGTTCCTGTCATCCACAATACCTCCTTCTGCTTTGGAGTTCCTGTTCGGTGGGGTTCTGAAGGAGGGTCCTCCATCTCCGTGGTGCAGAAGTGACAGGAGCTGCTCTCTGAGGTCTCTGATGACCAGCTGCCAGCTGCTTCTCGCCCTCTCTGCCCTGCCTTGCTTGGCTCACACTTACTTCATGTGCATCTTCTTTGCTTTGGCTCCTGCTCCTGGGTTTGCTTTGGCATTGTGCGCTGTTGTGCCTTTCTGTTGGTTCTGTTTCTGGGACAGGGTCCCACACTATAGCCCGTGCCGGCCTAGAACTCACAATCCCCACCCCCACTTCCACCTCACCCGGCAGCGCGGCAGCTCACTTCTTTCCGTTGGCTTCTATTTGCATTCCTCCCCCACTCAGCTCTGGTTCTCCAGAGCTCTTGAGTGAGCACAGACACCTGTCGGATTTGGGTTCGAAGCTCCCCCTGTCCCTCTGGTGTCGTCCTCCCTGAATAGGTTTTCCGCGCCACCGCTCCTCATGTGAGCGCATCTCAGCGATGCTGTCTCTTGCTCTCCTCTCACTGTCATTCTCGATGTCCCCAGCCTGCTGATTGTGCCCCAGCAGCCCTCCTCACGGAGTAGTCCCTGAGTTTCCAGCTGGAATTCATTCCTCTCCTCGGCCTACCCCTGCAGTTCCAGCTAAGACCCCTTCCCGGTTGGTACTGCCCTCCCTCCGCCTGGCACTAAAGCCCTTCTGTGTCTTGTCAGCCCTTCCACAGTGTGAGCTAGCACCAGGCCTTCTATTTGTAGTAACCACCGTGGTGGCCAGCGCAGCACCTTTAACATGGGCGCTCCATCACGGACCGGGTAACTGACTTAGAGTTGATACTGGTTGGTGTCCCAGGTCTCAAGCTGAGTTTCATGCCCTCACCTCCAAGAAAGTATTCTACTTCCATGCTTTTCTCTCTCTTATCCAGACCTGTAGCCTTCTGCCGGAGTTGTCCTCCAGAAACACAGACTTAGGTCTTCCTCACTTGGACCTACCCCAGGGGTTGAACTAGGGTGCCTTACCTACAGTAGCCACTCTCGGGGATGTTCAACTCAACTGGAACAGAGTTAAGAAGGAAGGAAAGAGACATGGGAGGTGACAGATTAAAAGGAGGATTAGAAGGTTAAAAGAAACCAAAGGGCTGAGGCCAGCTGCCTGTCTGTAAACATTCCATCAGTCCGGTGTTTAGCTGGATGAGAGCTTGGGTTTTCATTAATGTCCCTGGACACATTTTTTTTTTAAGAGAGACACATTATTTAATACATAAGGAAAACAGAGAGAAAATGGATGCAGTCCTTCTCACAAATATCTTACAAAGTCTTCATCCAGCCCAGTTTCAGAGCGAGGAGATGCCTTAGGGGGTCTCCAGTCCTCATGCCTACGGACCAGGAAACTGAGGCAGGCGGCATTTAAGTGGCTTAGCTAGCTAATGGGCGAACCAACAATCCTCTTCCTGTATATTTATTAAGAAATCACATTTTCTCTTTCCAGGGTGTCCAGGTCAATATTTAAGGTGATAGATTACAGTAATTAAGCTACTGATCATTTTGAAGGCTGACACTAAACAAATCTTTCCAAAGATTCACATTAGACTTTCTGAAGGACTCAGCATTGTCAGAAATAGATTAGTGGTTTTCAGGTTTTGTTTTGGTGTGTGTGTGTGTGTGTGTGTGTGTGTGTGTGTGTGTGTGTGTGTGTATATATATATATATATATATATATATATATATATATATGTAGAAACCTGTTAGCTTAGGTTTTAATGTCAGGTGCTCAGGAATTGGTTTTTGTGACAAGATCTCTGTTGGCCTGGAGTAACCAAGTAGACCAAGTTGGCTGGCCAGCAAGCCCCAGAGATCTTCTTGTTTCTGCTTTCCAGATTCTAGGATTCCAAACAACATGCCACCACCCCTGGCTTTATAAATATGAGACCCTGTGATCGATCTCAAGACCTCATGCTTTTGAGGCAAGTGGTTTACCAACTAAGCTATCTCTCTCACTCCTTCACGTCCATTTGTAAGTTGGTAAAACAGGTAGATGTGAAGGTGCTGTGATTAAAGTGGAGGTGAGGAATGCCTGCGGCTCTCCTCCCCATTGACTGCCTCTTTCCTCCATTGTAATAATGGAGTATTGGGAAGCAGAAGTATTGGGAAGCTGCTCGAATCGTGATTTTGACCTGTGAATGGGACCATGCATCAATTGTGGACACTTCTCAGGTCTGTGTTGTCAGCCACTCGCTGAGGAGTGTTGTGCTGTTGAGCGTCTGTACTCTTGCTTCATCTCCGTTCTAGTACTTGGGTTTCTTCACCTGAAGCCTCCTCTCTAGGTGGCACATCAGTCTTGGAAGACACTGTTCTACAAGCCCTTCCCCCTTGCTGTGGACCCCAGCTAGGTCACAGGACTGAAGGCAAGCAAAAGTCTAAGCCAAGAGTGATCTTTGCCCACTTCCCTAGCTGTTGGCTTGGGCTGCTAGAATAGCAAGCCTGCTTGTACATGTTCCCCCCAAGGAGCCTATGAGGAGGCACAGTTAAATCTAGTTATTAAGATGCATTCCCTTCACACACACCTTTTCTCCTGCAGGCTTCTGTTTGTGTAGATCCACTGTACAAAATAATGACATAATGAAGGCAGGCTCACGTATATCGTGAACTTCCGGCATCCTCACCGCCCGTTCTCTCTTTCATCCCCTTTCCCATTGCTACCCCCTTTTCCTCTTTCTAAAAAGTCTCCCTTCTATTTTCATGTGTTTCTTAAAATCTGTGTATTGTATATGAGAAACAATAGGTCACGTTTGTCTTTCTCAGCCTGGCATAGTTTGCTTAACATGATGGATTCCAGTTCTGTCCATTTTCCTGGATGAGTGAAACTTCAAGATCTGCCATTAGCATCCCCTTTGAGAAGCTCAGCACTTTGATGAAAGTGTCTTGTTCTTTGATGTTTAAAGCCTGCTGATAAACTATGGTTTCTTTAGCTATATTGGTAATTTGGACATTACTAGCCTGACTTTTTTTTTCTGATGCCAGACCTTCAATATATCTTCACAATGCTAAACACAAGCAATGATGTATCAGTGTCTCAATCATACAACCCTAATGGCCACAGATGTTTGTAAATACAGCTAGCATTTTATGCGTACTCCCCTTTACTTTTAAAGAACGGCTCAGTGCCCATTTGAAAACGAGGTGCTTGATTTCACATAGGTGTTTGCCGTGCTGCAGATCGAGCCTAGGGTCTCATTGAGAGGGTCTCTGCAAGTGTCCAGTAGGGAAACGAACGGTAAAGAGGTGAGAAGGAAAACTCAGATGACTTCATCAACCTGCATCAGACTAGATCTTCTAGAGAGTCTGGTGCCAGGCAGATGATTCCCAACAAATTTAAACACAGTTTAATTAAAAAACAAAACAAACAAAACACAGTAATATAATCCCCAGTGCACAGGGAAGTGAAATTACAACAAAACTCATCTCAGGGTACATGTCATTTCTTCTAAGAAGACAGGTTCTAGAGATAGGCCACCTGTATTAGCTTAAGGGTCTACAGAAGGGTTTGGCGGTGTCCTGGTCATACAGATAGCATAGACATCATTTGGGCCATGAGCCACCTCTGGTCTTGGTTGTGGGAGCTTGGGGGAGCCTCTGGCTGTACAGATAATGTAAGGGTCATTTAGACTATTAGATATCTCAGGTCCTGGTTGTGGAGGCTTGGGGAGCCCCTGGCTGTAAGGGTCATTTAGGTTACTAACCACCTCCCGTTCTGGTTGCAGGACCTTGATAATGGCCTGACCCAATAGATAATGCAGATCACCAGGCTATTAATCACTTCCAATTCCCAGATTTCTGCATGGAAGAACAGGTTTTACATCTTTCCCGTTGGAAAGACAATCCCTCTTGCTTACCATTCCTGGTTTCTCAGGAGATCTGTGAACAGTGCAAGGACCTTCTTGCTGTGCTCCCAACGTCTTATATATACTAAGCAAGTGTCTTATCGTTGAGCCACATCTTTAGCCCAGTATAAAACCTTTTAAATACTTCTAGAGAAGGAAAATAAAATGAAAACTCAGGATGAGGCAGCCAGAGTATGGTCTGCGTTTAAGTGTGCATTGGAGTTTTGAAACACACGCTCACTGTTGGTGGTCTCTGCAGAGTCACTTCTGACAGGGCAGGAGTTGGGGATGGGGGACGAAAAGGCCTCTCTCTCTCTCCTGTCTAATGTACATTTTCAAGACCCTGGTTTGAATGTGTCTGAGATAATTGGCGCCCCTAGGAGGTACTCGCTAAGCAGCTAATTCAGCCCCTCTTCCCCAGGGAGGATAATTGTTAAAAAACAAAAAAGTAAAATGTGTTGTTTTCTCATGTAATTATGTAACTGACATCTTTATATAATAATACATTTGGGTGGTCTGTCCCTGAGATTCTTGGTTTGTTAGGAAACATTACCGTTTCCACCAGTAATCACTTACTCCTAAATATTATGAAAGAATTTGGTATTGTTACATTGCATCATTGCCACAGTCAGAAGCTAAACTTTCTAAGTGAGTTTGCCACTGGAAAAGGTTTCTAGGTGTTTGTTTTGTTTTGTTCCTTAAATGTCATTAAATGAGCTAAAATGTTCCTGAGATGGAATACTATATAACAGGACGTTTAAAAAAAAAAAATGAAGAGTGTGGAGCCTCAAGGCTGTTGCTGTCTTTTCAGTGACTACAACATGGGGTGTCCTTATCAGAGAGTTCGTATTGCAATTTCTCTCCATTGGTTCATCTGGCCGCATTGCACTGGGTTAGGATCATCCCCACTGCAGTGAACCACAAATATCTAACCATGAGTACACTGCCATTAGCGTTGAGTTCATTTTAATGTGTGTTGGTAATAGAGTTCTGTGCCTTGCTGATTAAAAAAAATGACCCACTTAACAAAACTGAATGGAGTTTTCCCCTATAATTCTTCTGGGACTGTAGATTGCCTTGGTCCTGAGGAGATAACCATCACTAATCCCAGATTCAGCCAGGATTTGACTCTAACGAATCATGATGGCTGATTATTCCACCCGAGGCATTCTGTTAAATTGCTGTTACCTAAAGTTTGTGTGGGAGGCCTTTGCCAAGGAGCAGAGAGGAAAGTAAGTGTGTAGATGAAGCTGGAAGAGAAGAACCCTGGGGTGGGGTGGGGTGGGGTGGGGGATGGGAAGTGAGCATGTAGAAAGTTGAAACAGGCAGGGTAAGAGGTGACCAGAGTTGGTTTTAAAAGGTACAAAGAGGTTAGGCATGGTAGCACGTATCTGTCATTCCAGTACTCAGGAGGCAGAGACAAGAGGAATACCATAA